>CAXITT010000289.1:67478-90342 GCA_964033795.1 Lymnaea stagnalis
TAAGCTGTAGCTTATTTAGCTTATAGGTCAATCTGAGGCAGATGGTAAGGTCCTAAGCTGTAGCTTATTTAGCTTATAGGTCAATCTGAGGCAGATGATAAGGTCCTAAGCTGTAGCTTATTTAGCTTATAGGTCAATCTGAGGCAGATGGTAAGGTCCTAAGCTGTAGCTTATTTAGCTTATAGGTCAATCTGAGGCAGATGATAAGGTCCTAAGCTGTAGCTTATTTAGCTTATAGGTCAATCTGAGGCAGATGTTAAGGTCCTAAGCTGTAGCTTATTTAGCTTATAGGTCAATCTGAGGCAGATGATAAGGTCCTAAGCTGTAGCTTATTTAGCTTATAGGTCAATCTGAGGCAGATGGTAAGGCCCTAAGCTGTAGCTTATTTAGCTTATAAGTCAATCTGAGGCAGATGGTAAGGTCCTAGGCTGTAGCTTATGTAGCTTATAGGTCAATCTGAGGCATATGGTAAGGTCCTAAGCTGTAGCTTATTTAGCTTATAGGTCAATCTGAGGCATATGGTAAGGTCCTAAGCTGTAGCTTATTTAGCTTATAGGTCAATCTGAGAAAGATGGTAAGGTCCTAAGCTGTAGCTTATTTAGCTTATAGGTCAATCTGAGGCAGATGGTAAGGCCCTAAGCTGTAGCTTATTTAGCTTATAAGTCAATCTGAGGCATATGGTAAGGTCCTAGGCTGTAGCCTATTTAGCTTATAGGTAAATCTGAGGCAGATGGTAAGGCCGTAAGCTGTAGCTTATTTAGCTTATAGGTCAATCTGAGGCAGATGTTAAGGTCCTAAGCTGTAGCTTATTTAGCTTATAGGTCAATCTGAGGCAGATGGTAAGGCCCTAGGCTGTAGCTTATTTAGCTTATAGGTCAATCTGAGGCAGATGGTAAGGTCCTAGGCTGTAGCTTATTTAGCTTATAGGTCAATCTGAGGCAGATGGTAAGGCGCTAAGCTGTAGCTTATTTAGCTTATAGGTCAATCTGAGGCAGATTGCAAGGCCCTAAGCTGTAGCTTATTTAGCTTAAATTGGTCAATCCAACTGTGCCGTGTGAGGACAAAGTGATGATAAGAATTGAAAATAGGGGTCGATTGACATTTCAAGAGTTAAGAATCCTTGCGACGCGGATGACTGACCGTCCAAGCGTAAGTACTCTCCGAAGTTGTCATGTACCTTCTGTCATTGATCCGCAGTCGGTGTTGTGTTGTGTTGCGTTCTTCTTCCTCTACTTCTGTTTTCTTGTGTTGTTTTTTTATGTCCCTTGGACGACCTTTTCAATTTACCGTCTAGTTTATTCATGGCTTTAAGGTCGCGTGAGTCAAGGGTGCTTCACATCTAACACTACTTTTCAGCTGAGGATTTTAGTATCGCGCTGTTTCTATGACAAAATTGTATAAATGAAGTAAAGTATCTCATATTCCTCGTTGAAGACATTTTGCTAGAAAATGCCCAACTCTTCACGCCCCTCCACACCCCCTTTCTGGACCCCTACCCCCTTATTCTATCCGTGTTTAAAAATACCCATATATTATATCATTATTTTTAATGACGTCGTCAAGCTGCCTACCCATTTTAAAATCAAAGCCCACACGCTAAGACAGCGAAACAATACCGCACATAGCAATCAATAAAAACCTAACATTCATCACCACGAGTTGATCAAATCAGTTCCAGGGATCCATTGTTTTATTTGTATTTGAAACATTGATACAACATTAAAAATGCCGTTTTTTTGTTCCTCTAAAATAATTACAGTACACCCTAATTAAAGTTTTAGTCAGTTATACTCCTCCCCCCACCCCCACCCCCATATAAATGTACATTGCTGTGACATTAATTGTGTAGGCTGAATGAAACCGACAAATTGCTAACGACGTTGTGGAGCCCAGCACGTGTGAGGAAATTTGTTCGACGGAAATTTGTTTGAATGGCACTTTGTCCGAAATGAAATTTGTTGAAGGGAGACTTATTTATTTATTCCGATGTTTCTTAAAGGAATGTGACAGTGAGAAACTGGAAGAATGTAAGCTTTTTAATACAATTTATATTTGATGTCCACCCCACACCATCCCTACTTCACCTTATTTTATTTTAAACAAACATCCTTTCCAACAAACATCCTTCCCAACAAACATCCTTCCCAACAAACATCCTTTCCAACAAACATCCTTTCCAACAAACATCCTTTCCAACAAACATCCTTCCCAACAAACATCCTTTCCAACAAACATCCTTTCCAACAAACATCCTTTCCAACAAACATCCTTTCCAACAAACACCCTCCCAACAAACATCCTTTCCAACAAACGTCCATTTGAAAAATAATCCGTTCGAGCGATTTCCCGTCTAACTGATTTCTTTGGTACACACTTCCGGTAACCCATGTAGCTAATGTTATTTATATATATATCATTTTTTTTTCCTGTCTGCTGATTTTCTATCATTAAAATAATAACTTGGAAATTCAGAATGAATCACATCCCGTGTATTCAGGGGAGTGGTTAAAATTTGCGACGCCCGGGGCAGTCCTTAATTTTTCCGCCCTTAGTACACGAAACACGCAATGCATCTATATAGAAGATACATTCAAAATAAAGTATATAAAGTGGACCGAGAGGCCGGTCCCCCCCAAAAAGGGCCACAAGATTACCCCCCAAAAACATGCGAACGGTGTCCAGTCTGTCAGACGAGCTCCGTGTGAAGACACCCCCCTGACAAACTTGCCGGAGCCGAGACCGCCTCGTGGCCGAGGGCTAATCCGAAGGTTAAATGTTTAATGACAGAGCTGGCCCTAAAATCACAATTAATTACTTTCTCTCGTACCCGGGGGGCGGCCTCGCACGCGAAACTCGCGTAGTCTTCGGTGTTCTATCTCTTTGCGAAAATTTGGCCGCCCCCCCCCCCCCTCCCCCCCCCCCCGCCCCAAAGATTTTCGCGAGCCGAGGCGGATGAATTTTACAGAGGATTGAGTAGCTCGAGCAATGAGCGTAATTAATCAAAGGGTAAAGAGGCCAGGTCACAGCGGCAGGTCACGACATTGGGAGTTGCGTAAGGTAAGAGTTTTATGGCAAAAGAAAGAGATGAAGAACCAAAAAAATGTTTAAGAATTACTAACGTCGTCGAGACCCTGTGTGCCTGATGGATTGGTTACTCAACCTAATTGTTTAAAACTGACCAATGGCGATCGTGGAATTTTTTAATTATTTTTTTAATTTTTTGAAATCATAATTTTGTTTTCCTTGCAAAGAAATAAATGTTTCACGCCATTTTTTAATGATTAGCGTCATTATGGTTTGTTATTTAATCGTTATGAGTTTTTACTACAGCTGTTATTGTTATAGTCTTTGCCATTGCTTATGATGCTGCTGTTTTTATTATAATGATTTTCACCGTCAACATTATGCTAGCATCATTAACCTTGAAAACTATATAGACACTCAATAGTAAATTATGTCTATCATCACGAGGGCTCCAGGTTCCGTCCGTCAGTTTTGTAAATAGCATACGGACATAATATGTTGTCAAGCGGTGAAGTCAATGGTGTAAATCAGGGGTGGGCAAACTACGGCCCGCGGGCCGCTTTTGGCCCAGAACTGATATTATGCGGCCCTCGAAGGCATTTAGAAATGCAAAAAAATTACTTTGTTTTTAAGTTATTTTGTTGAATTTTACAGAAATTCATGCACCGTTAAAATTGTTTTAACATTTTTGATGAAATTTCTTCCTAATTTTCCCTGACTTTTGTTATGTAATGCTAAAATGCGAATTTACCGATTTTAATATAGAGAAATATTTAATGACTTGTAAAAAAATTGGATATAATATACATGCGGGCCCCCGATAGCTTTACATTTTGTCAAGCGGTTGCTCCACTCTGATGCCAAAGCTTCATTTATTTACTTTTTTTCTTTTCATGCACCTAAGGGGTTAAGTTGCTATTTCACCCGATTGTTATTTTAAAACTAAATATATAGAAAAAGCATTTTAAAAACACAAATTAAAAAAATAATAAACCAATATTTTACAAAATTAATATAAATGTAGGAAATGTTCTTAAGGGGGCAAAAAAAGGTTTACTTCGTAGTAAAACGTTTTCTTTTAGAGAAGCCGCTTCAATGAGATTTGAACTCTTTGAAGTCAATCTCTGCTCATACTAAAAAATCTCTAACCCCTCTAAAAACTGCCCCACCTAACCATCACCACCTCTAGCCGCTGCCCCACCTAACTATCACAACCTCTAACCGCTGCCCCACCTAACCGTCACCCCCTTTAACTGCTGCCCCATCTAACAGTCACCACCTCTAACTGCTGCCCCACCTAACCGTCACCGCCTCTAACCGCTGCCCCACCTAACCGTCACAACCTCTAACCGCTGCCCCATCTAACAGTCACCACCTCTAACCGCTGCCCCATCTAACAGTCACCACCTCTAACCGCTGCCCCATCTAACAGTCACCACCTCTAACCGCTGCCCCACCTAATCGTCACCACCTCTAGCCGCTGCCCACCTAACTATCACAACCTCTAACCGCTCCCCCACCTAACACACCACCTCTAACCGCTGCCCCATCTAACAGTCACCACCTCTAACCGCTGCCCCATCTAACAGTCACCACCTCTAACCGCTGCCCCACCTAATCGTCACCACCTCTAGCCGCTGCCCCACCTAACTATCACAACCTCTAACCGCTGCCCCACCTAACCGTCACCCCCTCTAACCACTGCCCCACCTAACCGTCACCCCCTTTAACTGCTGCCCCACCTAACAGTCACCACCTCTAGCCGCTGCCCCATCTAACAGTCACCACCTCTAGCCGCTGCCCCATCTGTCACCACCTCTAGCCGCTACCCCATCTAACCGTCACCACCTCCAGCCGCTACCCCATCTAACCGTCACCGACTCTAGCCGCTGTCCCATCTAACCTTAGGCCTCCCCCTCAACTCCGCTCTCCCCCCTCTTATAAGCGACCCCACAACAAACTCATATACTCCAATCCATCTCACCACTCACGCCCCTTCACCATTCACCTCTACTAGGTCTCCTCTCACTACTGTCCCTTCACCATTCACATCCACTCAGTCTCCTCTCAACACTGCTACTTCACCATTCACATCATACTCAGTCCTCTCTCAGCCCTCTCTCTCTACCCGTGTTTCCCATATTTGTGTTTGTATGTTTACATTACATAAGGTAAATCTCATAAACTATCCGCTAAAACGAACTGTTGACGTCACGACTGGAAGATCTGTAAGCATTTTGATAAACATGTCCCAATTATCTATAATTGGACAATGAGTAATCACTTCCGGTGCGTACGTCTGGGTGCCCAAAAATTGGGTTAAAAATTGTCTACCCCGCCAGTGAAACGAGTTGAGTTTGTTTACATCAAAGATTTTCTTGAGAGCACATCGGAAACGGCAACTTTCCTCAAATCGCTGTACATTAAGAGATACATCAGTTGTAGCATTGCACCCTGCTCAGACGCAGGGTTCTCACTCCGTGTTGGGAGTACGGTTGGTGTACTCATAGGAACTAACCTCAAGAGCTTTGTAACTTCAGCTTGATCTTGCTTAAGTGATTTTGAAACTCAATCTATATCTTTCTTTAAATTATTGTTATAAACCATGGAAAACGTTGGCGAAAGTAGGCCCTAGAATGGAGTAGTTCAAACTAGACTCAATATTCCAGTGTATATACATTTTCAGGAAAAAATGAATTTTCGACATCCTTCGTATTGTACATTTTTATCCCTAATATTTTAGAGCTGTATAATGTAAAATGTAAGAAATGGATTCGCATGATCGAAGTTAGCGTATTGCAGTTATTGGACTCAATCTGTGTCAATCCCAGGCCATTGTAATGTAATTCAAACCGCAGCTAAAGCCTAGATACAAGCCAAAAACAAGACCAGCACCCCGGGTGGGTTTGACTCGTTAACCCTGGATGGCAACTCATCAAAAAGAAGGAAACGCTGAAATCACATCAGGAAACGGAGTCCCGTACACAGTATGACATGGACACAATGAACATTCCGATAGCTCCTACTATTTTGAACGCACAAAGAGCACATTGAGACACTAGAAACGCTGCTGCTCATCTACCGCGTCCTCGTCTACTTCCAGTCGTTTTTTTTTTTTTTTTTTACGAAGCCTTACCAATGGATCAAATAATCGTAATAACGAGAGAGTGAGGCTGACGAATAGAGCCACTCTTCCTCACTTTAAACACAATACAGCCAAAGCCACTACTACCACCCAAGCCTTGACGTTTTTTTTTTTTTTTTTACGAAGCCTTACCAATGGATCAAATAATCGTAATAACGAGAGAGTGAGGCTGACGAATAGAGCCACTCTTCCTCACTTTAAACACAATACAGCCAAAGTCACTACTACCACCCAAGCCTTGGTCATCTTCGCATGCAAAGAACGAAAAATAATGACAATTGCAATTCATTGGACACGGCTTGCGAAAAAAGCCAGTCCTGTTTTCAAACGCCAAGACGTGTATTTGTGAGCGTTTGGTTTGAGAGCCCTTGATCGGTTGATCATAATGACGCCTCGTGTATCATTTATTTGTATGTATGTGTGTCCGGGAAGAGAAGACTTAACTCATCTTTGCGCGTCAGCTACTCCATCAAAATCCGGCGATGACAGTTTCAAAAGGGGCCAGATTTTAAAGCATTTCTTGATCGTTTTGATCGTCAAGTGGCATGCTGGTAACGTTACCGCAGGAAATACCAAATAGACTTTGCTTTGGCTTTTTTTGTGGGTGATTAGATACTTTCCCTGAAAACTCTAATAATGCGTTCTCACCGGGACAAGCAAGAGTGCCGTCGTCCGCTCCCTGACACAGCGTCATCATTTATTAGAATTTACCAGACACGGGTGGTTATTTAATTTTACGACTCAGCGTTCCTAGGGCGCCGCTGCGCTGCTGGGGCGCCGTTTGATTTATTATTTTTATTGAGCGAGAAAACGCGTATATGAGTAAAAGGTATGCGTATTTTTTTCCGGGATATTAAACATGTCTTAGAAGCCGGTTTCAATATCAGAAAAAAAAATAGATGATGGCGCATGTAGTGCCTTGATGGTTAGGCTTGCATGAAATGCTTCTTTGTTAGGCTTGCATGTAGTGCCTTGATGGTTAGGCTTGCATGAAATGCTTCTTTGTTAGGCTTGCATGTAGTGCCTTGATGGTTAGGCTTGCATGAAATGCTTCTTTGTTAGGCTTGCATGTAGTGCCTTGATGGTTAGGCTTGCATGAAATGCTTCTTTGTTAGGCTTGGATGAAGTGCGTCTTTGTTAGGCTTGCATGTAGTGCCTTGATGGTTAGGCTTGCATTTACTGCCTTCTTTGTTAGGCTTGGATGAAGTGCGTCTTTGTTAGGCTTGCATGTAGTGCCTTGATGGTTAGGCTTGCATTTACTGCCTTCTTTGTTAGGCTTGGATGAAGTGCTTCTTTGTTAGGCTTGCATGTAGTGCCTTGATGGTTAGGCTTGCATTTACTGCCTTCTTTGTTAGGCTTGCATGTGGTGCCTTCTTTGCTAGGCTATTTTAATTATATTAAATTAGAAAACGTATTTATATATTACAGTTCATATTCCGAAGATTGAGTATTGGTCTGAACTAAACTCCGATCATTTCTAAATTAGCACTTCGAATTACTGATGACTTCAGCTATAGGGCTGGTGTGTGTGTCAGCTCCTGGCTGCCTCTCGATTTAGTGGACACACTTTTGAAGTTAAGTTTTTTTTTTTTTATTTTTTTTGTTTTTTTTTTTATTTTTATTAATTCTTAAATTATTATTTTTGCTGAGGCAAGTCTTACAACTGACAAGTCCCCTGTGTTGCTGTTTAAAGTATTTAAAGCTTAGATTTGTTATCAATATTTAACCTCAAACGGCCCCTGTAATATTATCCTATATAGGACGCGTGGAGTAGTTCTGTCAGACAACATATTCCGGGAAGGTGAAAGGTGTGTGTGGGAGGGGGGGGGAGCATTTCAAATCTTATGTTTGGCAGTGCCAGTGGTGTGAGTGCCAGTGGTGTCAGTGCCAGTGGTGTCAGTGCCAGTGGTGTCAGTGCCAGTGGTGTCAGTGCCAGTGGTGTCAGTGTCAGTGGTGTCAGATGGGACGTGTGGACGGTCCTTTTCTCTTTTTGTGAAGAGGCAGCGTTTCAGAATAATGAACGGCTTTTGTCGTGGAATGGTGTGGTCAAAACCTTGGCCCACCCAAGACAGCCCTAACCCTAGTTACGCGCACTGTGCACTGCATCAATCAGCGCTAAATTTTGGCGTAACGGCGACCAACGCCAGCTATAACAACACCCTACTCTCCCAACATCAACTACATTCATTGGAGTTGTGGCGCCCCGGAGGGTACGCTTTTGGTTCGAGCTAAGTTTCATCCCCGGAATCTAAAGTTTCATCCCCGGAATCTAAAATTTCATCCCCGGAATCTAAAGTTTCATCCCTGGAATCTAAAGTTTCATCCCCGGAATCTAAAGTTTCATCCCCGGAATCTAAAGTTTCATCCGGGAATCTAAAGTTTCATCCGGGAATCTAAAGTTTCATCCCCGGAATCTAAAGTTTCATCCCCGGAATCTAAAGTTTCATCCCCGGAATCTAAAGTTTCATCCCCGGAATCTAAAGTTTCATCCCCGGAATCTAAAGTTTCATCTCCGGAATCTAAAGTTTCATCCCCCGAATCTATAGTTTCATGCCCGGAATCTAAAGTTTCATCCCCTGAATCTAAAGTTTCATCCCCGGAATCTAAAGTTTCATCCCCTGAATCTAAAGTTTCATCCCCGGAATCTAAAGTTTCATCCCCGGAATCTAAAGTTTCATCCCCGGAATCTAAAGTTTCATCCCCGGAATCTAAAGTTTCATCCCCGGAATCTAAAGTTTCATCTCCGGAATCTAAAGTTTCATCCCCCGAATCTATAGTTTCATGCCCGGAATCTAAAGTTTCATCCCCTGAATCTAAAGTTTCATCCCCGGAATCTAAAGTTTCATCCCCTGAATCTAAAGTTTCATCCCCGGAATCTAAAGTTTCATCCCCGGAATCTAAAGTTTCATCCCCTGAATCTAAAGTTTCATCCCCGGAATCTAAAGTTTCATCCCCGGAATCTAAAGTTTCATCCCCTGAATCTAAAGTTTCATCCCCTGAATCTAAAGTTTCATCCCCGGAATCTAAAGTTTCATCCCCGGAATCTAAAGTTTCATCCCCGGAATCTAAAGTTTCATCCCCGGAATCTAAAGTTTCATCCCCTGAATCTAAAGTTTCATCCCCGGAATCTAAAGTTTCATCCCCGGAATCTAAAGTTTCATCCCCTGAATCTAAAGTTTCATCCCCTGAATCTAAAGTTTCATCCCCGGAATCTAAAGTTTCATCCCCGGAATCTAAAGTTTCATCCCCGGAATCTAAAGTTTCATCCCCGGAATCTAAAGTTTCATCCCCTGAATCTAAAGTTTCATCCCCGGAATCTAAAGTTTCATCCCCGGAATCTAAAGTTTCATCCCCTGAATCTAAAGTTTCATCCCCTGAATCTATATAGTTCAACTAAATACAAAAAATTTAAGAAAATTACTCTATTTGTCAGTTCAATAAAATTTTGAGAGATACCCGAAAGAAAAGCTGGTTGCAAACAATAATTACCTTTTAAAATACCCCAAAAATACGTGTACAACGAAAAGTAGCCGTGGGACGATTATCGGAACTGGCCAATTGTCTGATAATGTTATACCCCCAATGATGCATCAAAGATTTGCCTTAAAGCTATACAGATCGTCGAATGTGTCGAGCAGAGGAATAAATCTTTAATGTTTAACCTTTAATATTTTTTCTCACTTTACCGCTGTACACATTCACCCCACCCCCCACCCCACCCAAGGGGGATGGTGGCCCAAACCCCCTCTAGCCCCCCGGGTGAGATATCTGAAAGAAACACTGTCTGAGACTAAACTTAAAATGATAGGCTTTCCAACATGCCAAATGTGAAATCCGTCTTTCTTTCATGGCTTAAGTCAAAAAAATATTTAAATTTCTTTTTTTTTTTTTAAATGAAAATGTAAGCTCTGGCACATGTATCTTTGGAACCCTGAAATATAATTTCAGATTTGTCTTTTGAAAAAGTCATAAAACACCATCCACCTTTTTTTTTAAAAAATGAATGCTTTGTGATTTACAGTGGTTTCTGGATTGAAACAGTGTGATCCTTCCTTCCTTAACCCAAAAACTTCTATAATCGGAATATACAGAGTTTGTGTATTTTTTATTATAGTTGACATTCACCTGACAGTTTATCAGATTGTCACTAGTGTGCAGTGAAGCTGTGTTGTGACAACTCTTGTTTTCTACACAGTCAGGCTCAAACCCAGACCAGTTATTGTGGAATCGCCGCGTAAAAAGATTAACGTTGTAAAGGCAATTGTTACGCGCTGCCTTCTCTTGTGAGAAATTAATCTCTTGTTTTAAGTTACGGCTCGATCAAACAGTGCCTAACAAATGACGATACCATAGATAAATACAATAACAAAATTACGACACCCAAAACAGTAGCCAATTACAATTAATAAGATTTAATGTAGTAATCATACAAGCACAAAGCAAAATAAATATAATTACAAATCATCAACTTACAGAGTATGGTAGAACATGGTACCGGTACACAATTAGTACAATGTGCCAATGAATGAAGAATGCGAATAACACAATATAAGCACACAAAGAATAATACACGTCGCGTAAAGTTAAAAACATCTATCAATCTATCTGAATCCCTCCCCTTAATGTGCCTGTCAATCCCTTTATATATGGGGGTCTACCGATGCGTAACCCTTGCCTTCCAGAAGCTACTCAGCATTTGTTTACATTTCTAGAACAATCGCAAACATTCTACAAAATACTAGGAGACAGTCTAACCATATTTAATTGGAAAGTCGGTTAAGCAAGATACATCAAACGAATAGGCCACGCCCACAACAAACGTTAACGTCTGCTAGGGATCTAATTTGGGTCAAGCAAAGTTCAAGCACCGGAAAATAGTGTACTACATAACACAGTGGATCAATGATTAGTGGAATAAAGATCTGTCATTGAGATTAATTACCCATATAAATATAAGTTCATCTGAAAATAACAAGTTTTCCTATTTTATTTATGACGCCCTTCCCGCATGATACCCGCCACCCCCCCCCCCTACCCAAAAACCACTCCTGCAAGCAGGCACCTGTGTTTCCCAACGTGACACAATTGGCATCTTAAAAGAGACGCGTCGCCATTACGATGCGTTCCGGTGCGCCGCCATTACGATGCGTTCCGGTGCGCCGTGCCGGAATTCTAGTGAGCGAATTAGCACCGAGCATCCTCTCTGGGAACTCCCGACTGTTTGACTGCAGTTTGGTGCAGAGCGTAATGTCTCGGCGCGCATGGGAGCACACGGGCCGTCTAACGGCTAACGACATTTTAACTCGAGTCCTTAACTAACTGTACGTCAATCCGACACCCTGCGACTGAGCGCTGGGAGAAGAAAAAAAAAATCGGTTCGGGCTAAGTGGTTATAAAGGGGTAGATGGAGGGGGCGTGGTAAAAGTACTTGACCAATTATGTAGTTTCTACGAAGGGGAGAGTTGATATGGTGAGGGATGCGTCGACAGTCGACATGCGAGAGAGATTGGGTTTTTTTCTTCATTGACCTTAGGATTCTTATGCTAGTAGCAGTTTTCTATATCTTCCTTGAAAGTCTTTCTTTGAATCTATCATCTTTTCTTTATTTGTTTCGGTTCCTCTTTTTTTCTTTGATTCTGTCGTTGACTCTGTCGTTTTCTGTTTTTAGTTCTGCCTTTGTTTTTGTCTTTGTTTCTGTCTTTGTTTCTGTATTTGTTTCTGTCTTTGTTTCTGTCTTTGTTTCTGTCTTTGTTTCTGTCTTTCTTTCTGTCTTTCTTTCTGTCTTTGTTTCCGTCTTTGTTTCTGTCTATGTTTCTGTCTTTGTTTCTGTCTTTGTTTCTGTCTTTTTTCTGTCTTTTGTTTCTGTCTTTGTTTCTGTCTTTGTTTCTGTCTTTGTTTCTGTCTTTGTTTCTGTCTTTGTTTCTGTCTTTGTTTCTGTCTTTGTTTCTGTCTTTGTTTCTGTCTTTGTTTCTGTCTTTATTTCTGTCTTTGTTTCTGTCTTTGTTTCTGTCTTTGTTTCTGTCTTTCTTTCTGTCTTTGTTTCTGTCTTTGTTTCTGTCTTTGTTTCTGTCTTTGTTTCTGTCTTTGTTTCTGTCTTTGTTTCTGTCTTTGTTTCTGTCTCAACATTAAAAAAAAAACATAGATAACGATTTTAGATAGAATTTTGTGTTTTTAATTGTCATATATAAGGGAGGTTAATGTAACAGAAGTGACTGCTGTTGTTTTTTTAACCTATGGTGTGTGTCATGACATATGTGATTGCTTCATGGTCGTACCCAAAACTACTTAAGCGAAGCTCCTTTGATGCGTAACAAAATTGTCGGCGTGAATAGACAGTAAACTCCATTTAAAAAAAAACAACAAAAAAACTCACTACTATCGGTCTAGAATTGTTCAAATCAGCAGAAGTCAAATCAGCAGAAGTCAAATCAGCAGAAGTCAAATCAGCAGAAGTCAAATCAACAGAAGTCAAATCAGCAGAAGTCAAATCAGCAGAAGTCAAATCAGCAGAAGTCTAATCATCGGAGTTCTAGTTAAGTCATATCATTATCAGAATGGCTAAATGTTAATGATGAAAACAGCGAATAGTGGTCATACATAATCTGACATGACATTATTGCGTAATGTTTTAAAAGATTCCCCCGTGGGGGTGTGGGGGTGGGGTGGGGGCGCTAGGATGAAAAGCCCTTGAGTTATATTCAAATGTGAAAGATGGTACTTAAAAACACATGGTCCCTTTCTAACATCAAATTGCAATTGTACATCAGGAAATGGCGTCAGCGGACCGCTGGGCGAGTACCAAGCTCATTCTGACCCCCCCCCTTTTTTCCCCCCAAAGTACGCCCCCCCCCACCCCAAAGCCCGAGTATCTGGCCGCTAAGCGGCACATCGGTTCTCTCTCTTTGCCAGGTCAGCCCGCACCCTCATCCTCTTTATCAGGTACTAAAGGAAGCCAGCCCAGCCCAAGGACATCCGGGTGACGCTGCTCTCGTAGTGTCAGCAGTCGACTTTTCCATGGAGTCGGGGTGGTATATTTACGTCCCTATAATCTTCCCCTCCCCCCACTCCCATCTCGTTGATGCGTCAGAAGCCCTCTAATAGGAATTTGGACAGTGGGTGTCTGCCTCGCAACTAATTTACAAAGCAGCTTGGCCTGAACGGTTTCCTTGGGAACAGCTTCATCAATGATGTGCAAATAGAATTATCGGCATGAGGTCACCCATACCCAACTCATGTCTCATATCCATTAGCGATAACAGGTCATCATGATCTCTACCCTGTATCTGGCGGGTTTTTTTTTTTTTTCCAGCTGCAGATTTTCTTCAGCTGGTAGCCCTGTAGGTGCTACCGTTTTCGGCAGACACCTTTGTGTGTCCTTTGTCTGCCAACACAGACACACGCAGGGGTGGTGTTATTCCCCAGTTAACATTAGGGGGTCGGTAGGAGCGCCTCTTTAGTCAGCAAGCCACTACAGACTTACCAACCAGAGCCCCCGGAGTTGTCATACCCAAACAGCGGTACAGCAACTATCCGATCCAAATAATGGTACGGAAACTATCAGATCTAAACAATGGTACGGCAACTATCAGATCTAAACAATGGTACGGCAACTATCAGATCTAAACAATGGTACGGAAACTATCAGATCTAAACAATGGTACGGCAACAGTCAGATCCAAGCAATGGTACGGCAACTATCAGATCTAAACAATGGTACGGAAACTATCAGATCTAAACAATGGTACGGAAACTATCAGATCTAAACAATGTTACGGAAACTATCAGATCTAAACAATGGTACGGCAACTATCAGATCCAAACAATGGTACGGAAACTATCAGATCTAAACAATGGTACAGCAACTATCCAATCCAAACAATGGTACAGCAACTATCCGATCCAAACAATGGTACGGAAACTATCAGATCTAAACAATGGTACGGAAACTATCAGATCTAAACAATGGTACGGCAACTATCAGATCTAAACAATGGTACGGCAACTATCAGATCCAAACAATGGTACGGCAACAGTCAGATCCAAACAATGGTACGGAAACTATCAGATCTAAACAATGGTACGGCAACTATCAGATCCAAACAATGGTACGGCAACAGTCAGATCCAAACAATGGTACGGAAACTATCAGATCCAAACAATGGTACGGCAACAGTCAGATCCAAGCAATGGTACGGCAACTATCCGATCCAAACAATTGGTACGGCAACTATCAGATCTAAACAATGGTGGATCTACAGTCAGATCCAAGCAATGTACGGCATTTATCCGATCCAAGCAACGGCACGGCAACTATCAGATCTAAACAATGGTACGGCAACAGTCAGATCCAAACAATGGTACGGCAACTATTCGATCCAAACAATGGTACGGCAACTATCAGATCCAAACATTGGTACGGCAACAGTCAGATCCAAAAAATTGTACGGCAACTATCAGATCCAAACGATTGTACCACAACTATCCCCATGGACCCTTCTAACATCAAACATATCCAACAATGGTGCTGCTACTATCAGATCCCACAAAAGTATGCCCGCTATCAGCACCTCACACCTTGGCCATCAATGAATGGGCCATTTCCCCATAAATCTACGATTCACTTTTGTACAGATATGACACACTATGTCATAAATACAACCTTGTTCTATGGCAAGGACGCTAATCTAAGGTCGTGTTCATTGTGAAATGATCCCAGAAACTCGCCCCAGGATTCGCCCACCCCCCCCCCTTCTCTCACACCCCTTCTCATTGTTTCGTTCTCCCTCACTCGTCTTTCTCTCTCTCGCTCTCTCTCCATTTCGGTCTCAATCCCCACTCTCTCTCAATATTTTCTTCCCTCGCCCCCTTTCTCTCTCTCCTCCACTTCTCTTTCTCTCTCCCTTCCTCTCTCTCCCCCCCCTCTCTCTCTCTCTCCATCTCCAATGCATCTGGACTTGAAACAGATATCCTTTTTCGTTCCCCAAAGTAGCCCTACAGCTTATGTTCAACATATACATTACCGTATCATCTTATTCAACTTATGTTCAACATACACATTACCGTATCATCGTATACATCTTATGTTCAACATACACATTACCGTATCCTCTTATACAACTTATGTTCAACATACACATTACCGTATCATCTTATTCAACTTATGTTCAACATACACATTACCGTATCCTCTTATACAACTTATGTTTAACATACACATTACCGTATCCTCTTATAAAAACTTATGTTCAACATACACATTACCGTATCATCTTATACAACTTATGTTTAACATACCCATTACCGTATCATCTTACAGATACCTTGGTTGTTTCTATTTGAAAGTTTTTTTTTTTTTAAATAAACATTGAGCGATAAACGCCAAATGTATTGGACGCGAGGGGGGCAGATGTCTCCATAATGACACATTTCTAGAATTGCGCTCTTCATTACAAAAGTCCGCGCCAGCATGGCATTAGTGGGGGCGCCACGCCCTAAGGACTGTCCTTTTTTTTCTTTCTTTTCGACAGAGGCGATTGGCCGGGAAGGGGGGGAGGGTGTCATTTGATTGGACCGTGGAGTGAACATATGGGGAGGGGGGGTTGTCCGCTCTGGGACCCGGATGTTGTAACTGTCCTCACTGGACGTACTCGACTGGACTCTCAGACATCGAAGCCGGTGTGACGCGTGGCCTCGGGTTGATTCGCACGGGGCTGGTTACGTCAGATGGTACGAGGCAGTCCGGTGGTGGTCAGAGAGACTGGTTGGAACAGACGTCGACAAACTCACGAGTCAAAAGAGCCCCCCAAAATCAGCAGCAGGACGATTAAACAAAATATGAGAGCCCAATTTCTTTTCAAGAACCTGTCAAGAACCATGCTTTTACTGAGTCAAAACGGATTTGTTGCCGACTGGCCGATTCGCACACAGGTCGCAGGTGGCTCGTGAGCCACCATTTTCCGACCACTGGGTTAGAACAATGGCACAATGGCAATGACTTGACCAAAAAAAATTAGAGTTTTACGTCGGGTCTTAAAGGTGGGGGGGGGGGTAATTGTAGCAAAAATGCACTAGCTTCATGGAAAGAAACACTCTTCTATAACATATTTAAACATGGGGATACACCTTCCGTCTCTATCCCGGATGCTTTAAAAAAGCTGTTACGCCTCTGGTGACGACAGTATCTCTACGCCTCCGGTAACGGCAGTATCTCTACGCCTCCGGTGACGACAGTATCTCTACGCCTCCGGTAACGACAGTATCTCTACGCCTCCGGTAACGACAGTATCTCTACGCCTCCGGTAACGACAGTATCTCTACGCCTCCGGTAACGACAGTATCTCTACGCCTCCGGTAACGACAGTATCTCTACGCCTTCGGTAACGACCGTATCTCTAAAAATATCATGATTTAAGTGTTTGGATACATTGTAATGAATATATATATTAACATGATGAATGTTCTTAATGAGAGAGTCCAGACTTAATGAACAATAAACATAACGATCGTCCTAATGAGAAATCCATAACATCGTGATGTCTCTAGGGCAAATCCCAATGACGATGAAATAATGAAAACGTATTGCCAAAACATAACACTCCCCCTCCCCCCCCCCAAACCTCCACCACACCACCACTCTCCATCAAACGGAAGCTCTGACACGCATGTCGTAACTCAGGATCACGGATGACGCCGTGGCACGTGACTACAATTATCCGACCAATCGGTGCATTCACCCAGGCGACTGTCATATGGGCTCCCCCCTGCAATCACAGACAGATATGTCGGACTATGGAAGCTGATTTAAACGTGTCTCATGTCAATAATAGCATTCATGTGAACGGTGGAGATAATCGGCGGGGGGCGGCAGAGGGGCGAGACGGGGTTGGGGGGCTAAACTATAGCAGCATTAAAGATTGCTGTCAGCGACAGCCTCGCCAGAGCTCGAATCTTATAAAACATCGCGTTGACATTGTCTCTACTAGAGCCCTCAACAGCGGTTACCGGGAAAGATTTCCTTGTTAGGATGACTATCCTCTCTTGCCAGGTCCACCTCACTTATCCTCTTTTGGTGTTATGATGACTGTTTAATGTCAGGTATAGGTCAACCTGACTTATCCTCTCTTGCCTTGTTGGTGTTAGGTCAACTGATTAATTTCAGAGGATAGGTCTATCTGTGAACTTTATGGAATGAAAATGAGCACGGAAAAGAATGAGGTCAGATAAGAAAAAAAACTGGACGTCAGTACCAATGGTCAGCTGCTCCGGCAACACCAGGAGTTTAAAATATCTGGGAGGAATATCTGCTGAAGACAGAAAGGTGTGACAGTGAGAAAGAGACAAGAGGTCAGAGGGCAAACGCAGTCAGCTACGAAACAGCCCCGCTACTAAGACACCCAAGACTACAGATGGAGATCAAATCCAGACCATTTAATGTTTGTCAAATCCAGACCATTAATGCTGTCTTTAAGCTAGCTCTTACATACCGGTGTCAGACCTGTGCTCTGAATTAAATTCTCAAGGAGTAAAAGCAACAACTCCAGACCTCTGAGATGAGATGTTTAAGACGAGAACTAGAAGCGGCACTGCACGTTCGGAATAGGGAAATGAGACAGATGGTTGGCGCCTTGCTAATCAATCAGTATATGGTGCGACAGCTAATTGGCATTGCTTTTGGCAACTTTGCCCCCTCCATTGTAAGCCTACAATAGTGGGCACTCTGGTTTCCAGGGCCGCAGGGGAATACCTCGACTCCGATGGACCGACTGCTCCGAAGAGCAGCCTCAATGTGTACAACGGGAATCTTCGGCGAGTCTCACATCTTGTGGCAGATCGCCAACTTCTCCTCCTCGCGTCGCCACTGTCGTAAAAGCGGATAGAAAAAAATTTGAAGAGGTGGAAGAGTGTAAGTCTCTACTACATTTTGAATTTTTTGTTCCATGATAGGAAGCACGGGGCTTGCTTTAGGTCCATTTAGGTCTTCTAATCAGCAGAAGTCTAATCAGCAGAAGTCTAATCATCAAAAATCTAATCAGCAGAAGTCTAATCTGCAGAAGTCTAATCTGCAGAAGTCTAATCAGCAGAAGTCTAATCACCAGAAGTCTATTCAGCAGAAGTCTAATCACCAGAAGTCTAATCAGCAGAAGTCTAATCTGCAGAAGTCTAATCAGCAGAAGTCTAATCTGCAGAAGTCTAATCAGCAGAAGTCTAATCATCAGAAGTCTAATCAGCAGAAGTCTAATCTGCAGAAGACCAATCTGCAGAAGTCTAATCAGCAGAAGTCTATTCAGCAGAAGTCTAATCTGCAGAAGTCTAATTAGCAGAAGTCTAATCATCAGAAGTCTAATCAGCAGAAGTCTAATCTGCAGAAGTCTGATCACCAGAAGTCTAATTTGCAGAAGTCTAATCTGCAGAAGTCTAATCAGCATAAGTCTAATCTGCAGAAGTCTAATCTGCAGAAGTCTAATCTGCAGAAGTCTAATCAGCAGAAGTCTAATCTGCAGAAGTCTAATCAGCAGAAGTCTAATCACCAGAAGTCTAATCTGCAGAAGTCTAATCTGCAGAAGTCTAATCAGCATAAGTCTAATCTGCAGAAGTCTAATCAGTAGAAGTCTAATCAGCAGAAATCTAATCTGCAGAAGTCTAATCTGCAGAAGTCTAAAATGCAGAAGTCTAATCAACAGAAGTCTAATCTGCAGAAGTCTAATCAGCAGAAGTCTAATCATTAGAAGTCTAATCAGCAGAAGTCTAATCTGCAGAAGTCTAATCACCAGAAGTCTAATTTGCAGAAGTCTAATCTGCAGATGTCTAATCAGCAGAAGTCTAATCTGCAGAAGTCTAATCAGCAGAAGTGTAATCAGCAGAAGTCTAATCTGCAGAAGTCTAATCTGCAGAAGTCTAATCTGCAGAAGTCTAATCAGCAGAAGTCTAATCTGCAGAAGTCTAATCAGCAGAAGTCTAATCAGCAGAAGTCTAATCTGCAGAAGTCTAATCTGCAGAAGTCTAATTTGCAGAAGTCTAATCTGCAGAAGTCTAATCAGCAGAATTCTAATCTGCAGAAGTCTAATCAGCAGAAGTCTAATCAGCAGAAGTTTAATCTGCAGAAGTCTAATCTGCAGAAGTCTAATCTGCAGAAGTCTAATCAACAGAAGTCTAATCTGCAGAAGTCTAATCAGCAGAAGTCTAATCAGCAGAAGTCTAATCTGCAGAAGTCTAATCAGCAGAAGTCTAATCAGCAGAAGTCTAATCTGCAAAGTTTGAAATGAAAGCCTCCAAAGAAACCAAAACAACCACAGAAATATCTATTACATCTCTGACATGGATACACAACAGTCAAATATAATTTTGATTATTTGAAATCACCGTCATGACTGTATGACGCAGAACACTATTTGTTGAGTATTTATTTTGGGATAGGCGCTACTACCATTTCTTGTTTAGCGTTCCACAGAGCAACACGATGAACATTTGATAGGAAGTGTCGCGCTGAGTCGACTCATTACAAAGGGGCCATCTATGTTTGCATTACTAGAACCCTTGTTAGCTTTGTCGATGTCTCCGATCGTTTAATTTCTCGTCTGCTTATGAATGTCTACTGCATCGATGCCGTGACGTAGCAAAGCGGGGGGTGGAGGGTGGGGGGCTGGTCCGCACCGGCTGGCAACTTTAAAAAAAAATAATAATTTGAAGGGCATGTTTAGCGGCTAGCTGTAGATTTTGTTTTTTTATGTATAGGAGAGGGTGGTATGGCAACATTTTATGCCAGCTCCGGGTGGCCCTAACACTACCTTGAGACGCCACTGCATTGATGTGCTTTCATTGTTTACCTATCTTAACTCAATGAAGCTAACACTGCGGCTTTGTCTGTTCAAGCTCGGCTTTTGTTGTACGTTGTGTCATCTAAACGTATGACCACTGCTTTGGGTTTAATGATTTCAGTGTTTCCCAAAGTGTCGTACGCGTACCCCTGGGGGGTACTTGAAGCGGATTGTCCGGGTACGCGCTGCAAATTAAAAAAAAATATATATATTTTTTTTAAATTGTTTTAAAGTATATGCACTTTTTTTTTATAACGAGTGATATTCAGTCTTACTAAAATTACAGACAAGGGTACGCAGGTGTCGAGAGTTTGGGGAACACTGAATTATTTGATCACAGCCGTGCGCCTCGCGGCCGCTGAACGGACTGCTCTCGCATGCATGATTACGTCAGCTACTGACTATAATGAATCAGCCTTTGTGCCCAGGGATCATCTATAAGCAAGTCCAAACAGAGGCTGTCAGAATACCGTCTGCGAGATTAACCATGATTATGGACAATGATTAAGTGCGGGCTCATAGCGAAAACAGTGTTAACAAGGAAGGTGGTGGTTCTCAAACTGGCGGCACTAAGGTCAAACCGCCGCCGAAAGTGAAGCACGGTTTTAAAGACAGCTTCCAAGCTTTGTCAAGCTAAGTTTTGTGTGAAAAGACATACGTGTGGCCAGTGATAAGTGTGGCCGGTGATACGTGTGGCCGGTGATAAGTGTGGCCGGTGATACGTGTGGCCGATGATAAGTGTGGCCGGTGATAAGTGTTGCCGGTGATACGTGTGGCCGGTGATAAGTGTGGCTGGCGATAATTGTGAGCGGTGCTTAGTGTGGCTGATGATAAGTGTGGCCATCGATATGTGGCCGATGATAAGTGTGGCCGAGGATAGTGTGGCCGGGGATAGTGTGGCCGGTGAAATGTGTGGCCGAGTGTGATTGTTGTCACTGATAAGTTGGGACCAGTGGTAATAGAGGTGGTCGGTGATGTGTGTGACCATGTTGATAATCGTGAACAATATCGCTAGGCCTGACCATTGCGGACATTTGTAAATAATGGTGATAGAAGTGACAGATCGCGACTAATAGTGTGATTGATGTAATACATGAAAGGACTGCTTTCAAGCTGAGTAATTGAATGAAATAGTGAAACGAGGTATGTGGAAGCTTGAAATAAGATAACAGGACAAAAAACAAGGACGTTTCGGCATAAAGCCTTCCTCAGCCAACAATAGAAATGAAAATATAACAAAGAAAAGAGAAGAGAGGAGAGAGGTGTAACCAATGTTGTTAGGGGTGACCATTGTTGAAAGGTTTGACCAATGTTGATAGTTTGGCCACTGATTGGATTAAGATAATTAATAGTAACCTGTAGTGTAGATATAATAACGAGCTTTCAGTAAGTAAGTAAAGAAAAAAATCAGTTAGGTCTGAGTGGAAGGAGGTGGTGAGGCAGGCAAAAGTCCCACATGGGCTGTAGGTCCACGAGGGTGGATGGATAGGTAAGTAGTTCATTTCCGATTAAAAGGAAAAATGTATTGAATGCAAACAAATTGCATCCAATAATATGGGTTATCTAGGAAACTCATAATGATGGTATGAAATATCTAGGTAACTCCTAATGAACGGTATATTTAGGAAGCTCCTATGGAATGGTATGAAATATGTAGGCACATCTTAGTTAATGGTATAATATATGAAAGAAGCTCCAAGTGAATGGTATGAAATATTTAGGTAGCTCTTAGTGAATGGTATGAAATATTTAGGTAGCTCCTAGTGAATGGTATGAAATATGTAGATATCTCCAAGTGAATGGTATGAAATATTTAGGTAGCGCCTAATGAATGTTATGAAATATTGAGGTATCTCCTAGTGAATGCTATAACATGTGTAGATAGCTCAAAGTGAATGGGATGAAATATTTAGGTAGCTCCTAGTAAATGGTATAATATATGAAGGAAGCTCCAAGTGAATCGTATGAAATATACAGATATCTCCAATTGAATGGTATGAAATATGTAGGTAGCTCGAAGTGAATGGTATGAAATATTTAGGTAGCGCCAAGTGAATGGAATGAAATATGAAGGTAATTCTAATGAATGGTATAAGATATGTAGGTAGCTCCAAGTGAATGTTATGAAATATCTAGGTAACTCCTAATAAATGGTGTGAGATATCTAGGTAACTCCTAATAAATGGTATGAGATATCTAGGTAACACCTAATAAATGGTATGAGATATCTAGGTAACTCCTAATAAATGGTATGAGATATCTAGGTAACTCCTTAAGAATAGTATGAACACAATTTCGAATTATTGTTCTCTGTTCATTTATCCAACCCTTCATTCTTTTACATTTTACATACCAACAAACCTTAAACAAAAAACAAACAAAAAACTATAGGTCAATTCAAAAAAAATATATATTTAAAAAATAAAAAAAAAACAGCAACAGCCGGCTAGATAAATAAAAGAAATGCAATCGAGATTGGAGACAATGGAAGACAATGGAAGACAATGGAAGACAATGGAAGACAATGGAAGACAATGGAAGACAATGGAAGACAATGGAAGACAATGGAAGACAATGGAAGATGCCGTTGAGTGAAATACGATATCTGGTCTGTAATAAAAAAAAAAAATAAAAGCACCATCTGACATCTAACAGAACGCACAGACTATAAAAAAACACATACCCTTGTGATCTCTAGACCTTTGTTGTTTAAATAAATAATTAAAAAAAAATCTGATAGCGTTGAAGAAACTCGAATTGTAAAAAAAAAAAAGAAAAAAAAAATAATTAAAAGCTAAAACAAAAATCGGGACAATGTGATGACTCGGGAGATAAGATACTAGACATCGAATACATGACCCCCCCCCCAGCGGTTCTAAAC
>CAXITT010000289.1:95663-110952 GCA_964033795.1 Lymnaea stagnalis
GGGGGGGTAAGAAAAAGATACAGATCTTAAATTTCATTTGGGTCGAAATTTTGATTACCGATTTATCAGCGAAATGACCGATTACCAATTATCTTCCGATTAATGTGGAACTTATTTGTTGCAAAAAAAAAAAAAACAAAAAAAAAACATCATTATACGTGACTCAGTCTTCAGTGCGACGACGCTATAGGTGTCACAAAGTAGCAGCTGCTACCCCTTCCCCACTTTCCCCCACCCCACGCCCCTTCACTCACCCTTTACTGAAAAATTAATGCAATCACCGCAGTTTACTCCTTTTCAAAAAAAAAAATAATATTAGAATAAATGAGGTTGCAAATTGACATTTTTCATGTTTTAGTTGCGTGGAAAACGCGTAAAAAAAAATAAATACTAATATCTGAAGTCTGCTCTTCAACTAGTTTTGTTTGCTCACTAATTCTTTTCCTATTTGTAACAGTTACATATTACCACGTGTGACGTAATATGCTGGAGTTGGGAGTGCCTCACGGGAGTCTTAGCCTTAAATGTTTAACGGCTACGTTGTCACGAGGCCGAGCATACAATCATAGGAAAAGACGATTATTTTTAGATTTTAAAAAAAAATAAAATATTGCTAAATCGCTTTTTTGTTGACAGTCTCGTCCGTGCTCCCTCCCACCCCCCCACAAAAATCACCAGCTACCACAGGCAGTCAAATCTGTGAACCCCCTTCCCACCCCCCACCCCACCACATTTTTCGTTATCTCCTCCGACAACATCCACTACTCGTAAATAACACAATCTCTAAATAGCACTTTTTGCTGCAACTCCCAGCACTCGTCAGGATAGTGCTTGTTACGTCAGAGTTAACTCAACTTCTTTCAATCCCTCAACTTCCTTTTCTCTCTCTCTCTCTCTCTCTCTCTCTCTCTCTCTCTCTCTCTCTCTCTCTCTCTCTCTCTCTCTCTCTCACACACACACACACACACACACACTCCTCTCTCCCTCTATCTCTTTTTCTTCCTCTCTCTCTCTCTCTCTCTCTCTCATAAACGTAAAAACAAAGAATCATAAATAGTGATGTACAACATAGGGGGGGGGGGGTCATAAATAGATTAATTCGAGATCCGTTGAAGCATTGAACCCGCAAGTACCCCATGCCACGCAATAAATCTTCAAACCCCAAGCGGTGAAAAGAAATAAATAAATCATAAATTCCTTTTAATAAATCATAGCGACTATTTTTTTTTATTTAAACCAAAAAAAAGAAAAGTTTTTGTCTGAAACATACCACATCGTGTTAGAACATGATTTTTGGAAATCAAACAACAAAAAAGGGGTTAAAGTAAATTTCACTTTTTATTTATTTATTTTTCTTTAAAAATGTCGTTGCTGTTGCCTAGAACTAAAAAACGAATTAAAACATCTATTTTTTTTTTTTTTTAAAATCTCATGCACCACCCAACACATCTCAAACTCACTCAGCAAAATGCCACCTCTTCCAGTCAGTCTAAACGTGCATAATATGATACAGCATCACCTCGACCAGCCGCACGGCAACCAGCCGCGCGTGAATAAGCTGCACATCAACCAGGCGCAAGTCAACCAGCTGCACATCAACCAGGCGCACATCAACCAGCTGCACGTCAAGCAGCTGCACATCAACCAGGTGCACATCAACCAGGCGCACGTCAACCAGCTGCACATCAACCAGTCGCACGTCAACAAGCCGCACATCAACCAGTCGCACGTCAACCAGGCGCACGTCAACCAGTGGCACAGCAGCCAGTGGCACAGCAACCAGCCGCACATCAACCAGTGGCACAGCAACCAGCCGCACGTCAACCAGTGGCACAGCAACCAGCCGCACGTCAACCAGCCGCACATCAACCAGGCGCACGTCAACCAGTCGCACATCAACCAGGCACACATCAACCAGGCGCACATCAACCAGCCGCACATCAACCANCGTCAACCAGGCGCACATCAACCAGCCGCACGTCAACCAGTGGCACGTCAACCAGGCGCACATCAACCAGGCGCACATCAACCAACCGCACGTCAACCAGCTGCACGTCAACCCGGCGCACGTCAACCAGCTGCACATCAACCAGGCGCACGTCAACCAGCTGCACGTCAACCAGGCGCACGTCAACCAGCTGCACGTCAACCCGGAGCACGTCAACCACCTGCACATCAACCAGGCGCACATAAACCAGCTTCAGCTCAACCAACCGCACGTCAACCAGCTGCACGTCAACCCGGAGCACGTCAACCAGCTGCAGCACAATCAACCGTTCGTCAACCCTCACCTCGACCAGCCTCATCTCAATCGGTCTTACCTCGACCAGACTCACCTCTACTAGCCTCACCTCGACCAGACTCCCCTCCAAATCTTATACACACCAAGATGCACCTCATTAAACCTCACTTCATCTAATCAGACTCACCAAAAAAATCATACATTTTCGAATTGTCTTACTCGCCTTAGTTCCCCTTCCACCTTAATTTCATGTAGGTGCCTTCCCTTCATCTGAGTGCCTTCCCTTAATCTGGTTGCCTTACCCCCATGTCCGTAAAACGTTCCTAGGGGTATATCACACTATTGCTAGGGGTATAACACACATTCCTAGGGGTATATCACACTATTCCTAGGGGAGTATCACACTATTGCTAGGGGTATAACACACATTCCTAGGGGTATATCACACTATTCTCAGGGGTATATCCCACTATTCCCCGGGGTATATCACACTATTCCCAGGGGTATATCACACTATTCCCAGGGGTATATCCCACTATTCCCAGGGGTATATCACACTATACCCAGGGGTATATCTCACTTTTCCTAGGGTATATCACACTATTCCTAAGGGTATTTCACACTATTCCTAGGGATTTATCACACTAAACCCAGGGGTATATCACACTATTCCCGCGGGTTATATCACACTATTCCTAGTGGTATATCACACTATTCCCAGGGTGTATATCACACTATTCCCAGGGGTGTATCACACTATTTCTAGGGATACATCACACCCTCAACTACCCCAATGCCATTACAGCTTTGTAGAGATCATCCTCACCCCTTTCTCACACACTACCTCTCTGCCACTCTCTACCCAACCCAGGGAATCTACTGTTACCCCAGTGCCGATGCGGACGTAGGTAATAATTTATCGTCGGAAAAAGACACCGCGGTATGCGAGCACTGCCGTATCTCAAGCTGTCACTCTGTTAGAGCCCTCGCTTCCAGGCTCGGGAGATGGTAGACACATCGAGATATCAATCAGGGGGCAACCGACCCTTCTCGCCTACCGTAAACAATCGTTTGTGTCTGCACCTGAACACCACGTGACCACGAGAAATGACTATCACTCCGGGCTCCACCCTCCCACATCACTTAAGTCTTCGACCCCTACTTACACACTGAATATGCCGTCACGCATGGATTGCTTTCTTTGGAAATTCAACAAAGAAAAAAAAAAGAACAGAATAAAAAGAACAGAAAAAAAAAATATTTTTGAGAATGGCGTCATGCTTCGGAATTAGACAATCATCTTTCCTCGAGCGATTATGACTAAAGCTTTTTTACTCTCTTGCCTAATGGCGTCTTTGGTCCGGTTATTTGTGTGTATGTGTGTGTTTATGTTTGTGTTTGTTTATGTAACTCCTTGGGAAAAAGAAAGAAATTAAACTTAAATGACATCATACGCTTGTCGGTGAGAATGGCTGGTCCCTTTGCAACCGTAAGGCTCCGTCCGGCTCCTGGTTTGAGAACCGCCTTGCAAAGCAAGTATTAATGACCTTTTGGGATCATGGGATACATTTTTAATGCAACGTCGAATGGCGAAATAGTGCATTATATCGCATCAACGGATTCGCAGCCTTCATGTTTAGTCATCTAAAGCCATTCCACATCACGCCACTGGCCATTATGGCGTCAGAATAGACCAACTGTACAAGAGGTAAAAATATTAATGAAGAATCTTAACTATCAATAAATATTGATATCAACCTTTTAAAAAAGTGAATGGCCCCCTCCGTTTATTTTTAACAACATTAACAATTTAATGTTCTCTCGCATCCCCAGGAAAATGCTGTGTCGCCCCCTGCCCCGGTGGGATTGTGTTCACCCCAGGTTAGGAAACCCTGCCCCCTTCCACCCAAAGTGTTGCAATATCACATGACTACTTCGATAATAAGTCGAAAACCACGACAAGCAGATAGAGTAACTGAATGAAATTTTTTTATATTTTTTTTATTATAGATACATAAATGTACCGTCGGAAAGAAAACATGTACAGAATAAATTGTTTCCTGTGATTGGGATGGAAGGGGGGGTTCACTTCAAACATAACTATAATTAATTCTGTTTGACTGAATGCAACTCGTGTTCTCTAATTAACATCTCACCAACACCCTCCAGCATTAATCACACCACCTGCATGCCCGCAACTCCAACCCCCTGCCCCCCCCCACCCTCCCTTCACGGGGGCGACAGTGGAGCGCTATTATTATTTAAGAATTCTACCAGCTCGTTTTATTCGCGGCATCTTTCCGAAACATTCCCGTCTGGGACGGATGATAAGGAGCCGATGAATGACGAAGGGGACGCGAGGTCTAAAAATGAAAAGAGAGGGACAGAGAGAGAGAGAGGGAGAGAGAGAGAGAGAGAGAGAGAGAGAGAGAGAGAGAGAGAGAGGAATGCCGGCGGCGGCGTCGTTCCAGTGGGCAGAATCTCGCGGGCTGTCAGTGTTGCGCGGGGTGTGGAGGAAGCGAGGGCTAAAAATGAAAAGAGAGGGACAGAGAGAGAGAGAGAGAGAGAGAGAGAGAGAGAGAGAGAGAGAGAGAGAGAGAGAGGAATGCCGGCGGCGGCGTCGTTCCAGTGGCCAGAATCTCGCGGGTTGTCAGTGTTGCGCGGGATGTGGTAGGGCTGTCACCTGAATTTCGGGGCTCCCCAGAATGACGTCATAAACAATGTAATGACGCAGACCGTGTTGATGCGCTAATCATTCTGCTACCGCGGTGTTTGTCTCTGAAATCATGATATAACAACGTGTTGTCTGGATGTTTAAAATAATGCATAAAAAAACTGTTGGCTATTCATGCACTATAGGGTAGCTCACAACATATAGCAGAAAATGAACATAAATGACATTAAAACGATTCTTTTACATTCCCTTTCATGCAAAGGTGTCCCAACAAATGTCCAGCTCCAATATAATTCATTTAGTATTGCTTCACCGCCCTATGAGATTAGCCCTATTCTCGAATCTATAAATATGAATTATGGCAGCGACTTGATTTCAAACGGCTTCTTGCCTACTTGGGGAAAGATTTTGATGGCCGTATTGCAGTTAACCTCAAGTGATGTATTGAATGTGTTCTTTTTACACCACAAGATTATGACTCAAACAAAAAAAATGGGTCACAAAAATTTGACATTGAGAAGATTTTTCCAATTTTTATTTTGGGCCAAGATTGAATTCGGTGGCCAGAAGAAAGAATATTTGTTCAAATGCACCTAGATCTATCGTAATGTACATGTCTGAAGACAAAAAGAAAAGAACAAAGTTGTGTTTGTCAACTTAATAAGCACGATTTTTAAATATTTTTAAAAAAAATATTTCACACGTCAGTGAACGCAATCTTATTTTTTTTAAAAATATATATATTGATAAAGACAAACATTTCTCATTGATCAGCTTTCTCATAGAAAATATGTTGCCGGTTGAACTGACACAAAATTGGCAAAGGAAGAAGAAAGGGATTCATTTTTAGATATAGAAAAAAAAATAAAGGAATAAATCAGAAAACATGAAGCCACCGAAGTGTGGAAAAAACTGTCTGATTATTCATATGGTGAGGAAGACGGGCAAATACTTGTTAAAGGTCCGTCATCACCAAAGTCAGGCAAGCGCAACAAAAAAGAACTTATCTGCATAGAAAGCGTTAACAGGATTTAGCCACTGCACTCGTAGCCCGTACACATCCAAGTGAAAGGTGGGTTGTACTCTTACAACTGCAGCAAGATTCATGCATTGCTCAGCCAGAAGAGGGTTTTAAATGTTTGTTGGTCCATCATATGCTCTCTTGTTCAAAATGTGACATCTGGAAACTATCTTCCTATAAGAAGACATTGGTGCGGGATTAAAATCCTAAGCTTCATGTACGCGCAAAGACAGCTGCTAGATCACTCACCGTTGTAAAGGACAGTACAGAGTGAGGCTAAGCACTTGCAACCATGCACTTTTATTGACTAATGTAAGAACCTACCAAGCATTAAGAAATGGAAAGAAGTCTATAAGTGGGACAGAGCCATAATGTTGCAGATGGAAAGAAGTATATTAGTGGGACAGAGCCGCAATGTCGCAGATGGAAAGAAGTATATTAGTGGGACAGAGCCACAATGTCGCAGATGGAAAGAAGTATATTAGTGGGACAGCCACAATGTCTTAGATGGAAAGAAGTATATCAGTGGGACAGAGCAATAATGTCGTAAATGGAAAGAAGTATATTAGTGGGACAGAGCCACAATGTCGCAGATGGAAAGAAGTATATTACCAGTACATGGCCATAATGTCGTAAATGGAAAGAAGTTTATTAACACTACAAGACATTAATGTCGTAAATGGAAAGAATTATATTACCAGTAAGTACAAGACCATAATGTCGTAAATGGAAAGAAGTTTATAAACAGTACACGGCCACAATGTCGTAAATGGAAAGAAGTATATTAACAGTACAAGGCCATACTGTCGTAAATGGAAGGAAGTCTATTAATGGGACAGAGCCACAATGTCGTAAATGGAAGGAAGTCTATTAATGGGACAGAGCCACAATGTCGTAAATGGAAGGAAGTCTATTAATGGGACAGGGCCATACTGTCGTAAATGGAAGGAAGTCTATTAATGGGACAGGGCCACAATGTCGTAAATGGAAGGAAGTATATTAATGGGACAGGGCCATACTGTCGTAAATGGAAGGAAGTATATTAATGTGACAGGGCCACAATGTCGTAAATGGAAGGAAGTATATTAATGGGACAGGGCCACAATGTCGTAAATGGAAGGAAGTATATTAATGGGACAGGGCCATAACATCGTATCAAAACTACAAAAGAGAAAGTTGCGTTAAGGAAGATGTATACATCCATTTGGAGTTAGACCGAGAAGTAGTTCTCTAACGGACTCATTATCTGATTCGAAACGACACCCGATCGCGATGTAAAACGCCTGACAGAGATTAATGGGCACCTGCCGCGGACCGCGTTTCCTCGCGGTGCGGAAAAATTGGCGCAAGATTAAGGCGGTCCCCGTTTTTAGCAGCCATCGCCCCAGAGACAATGGCTCCCCGCGGATTGCCTGTCGCGGTCTGTTTGTGTCACGAGGCCCGTGCTGTCATCAGGGGGCGGATAAACAGATTCAACTTACGTCTGTATGGGGGAGTGAGCAAAGGGAGAGGGGGGGGCGGGGAGGTTTGTTGTACGTATGAGTTGGTGTAGGTGTGAAAAACGGAGTGGGGTGGGGTGGGGTGGTTTACACGTGTGGATACCTAGAGTGTTGTTGAACTGTTCATTTCAGATCATGTGGGTCATCCATCATATGGGGCGATCACAGAGACCTTCATAACATATTGTCACAGATTTATTTTTTTTTGCCCCCTCTTGCCCCTTTTAACATCCTTCGTTGTGTGACGTCACGTTGGGAAGGCCGGTTCGTTGTGTGACGTCATGTTTGGATGGCCGGTTCGTTGTGTGACGTCACGTTTGGATGGCCGGTTCGTTGTGTGACGTCATGTTTGGATGGCCGGTTCCTTGTGTCGTGTCTTGAAGTCACAACTATTTTGCTAATTTCTTTGTTTTTAAAATTTAAAAAAATGATATGTCCTGCTCAAATTTTTCATTGTGGAAAACCCCAACAAAATTGTTCAATGTTGCTTCCTTCTTGTCCCAATTTTTTGCTCTGCAATTTTTGAGTCAAACTGTGAATTAATCCCCCTCCACCCCCCCCCCTTCTTTCCATATTCTCTCTTTCTAATCCCCCCTTCTTTCCTCATTCCCCCTTTCCTCACCCTCTTCTTTCCCCACCACCCTTTTCTTTCCTCACCCCCTTCCTTCCTAACCCCCTACTTTCCTCACCCCCTTCCTTCCCAACCCCCTACTTTCCTCACCCCCTTCCTTCCTAACCCCCTCCTTTCCTCATTCCCCCTTTCTTTCCTCATCCCCCTTTCTTTCCTCATCCCCCTTTCTTTCCTCATCCCCCTTTCTTTCCTCATCCCCCTTTCTTTCCTCATCCCCCTTTCTTTCCTCATCCCCCTTTCTTTCCTCATCCCCCTTTCTTTCCTCATCCCCCTTTCTTTCCTCATCCCCCTTTCTTTCCTCATCCCCCTTTCTTTCCTCATCCCCCTTTCTTTCCTCATCCCCCTTTCTTTCCTCATCCCCCTTTCTTTCCTCATCCCCCTTTCTTTCCTCATCCCCCTTTCTTTCCTCATCCCCCTTTCTTTCCTCATCCCCCTTTCTTTCCTCATCCCCCTTTCTTTCCTCATCCCCCTTTCTTTCCTCATCCCCCTTTCTTTCCTCATCCCCCTTTCTTTCCTCATCCCCCTTTCTTTCCTCATCCCCCTTTCTTTCCTCATCCCCCTTTCTTTCCTCATCCCCCTTTCTTTCCTCATCCCCCTTTCTTTCCTCATCCCCCTTTCTTTCCTCATCCCCCTTTCTTTCCTCATCCCCCTTTCTTTCCTCATCCCCCTTTCTTTCCTCATCCCCCTTTCTTTCCTCATCCCCCTTTCTTTCCTCATCCCCCTTTCTTTCCTCATCCCCCTTTCTTTCCTCATCCCCCTTTCTTTCCTCATCCCCCTTTCTTTCCTCATCCCCCTTTCTTTCCTCATCCCCCTTTCTTTCCTCATCCCCCTTTCTTTCCTCATCCCCCTTTCTTTCCTCATCCCCCTTTCTTTCCTCATCCCCCTTTCTTTCCTCATCCCCCTTTCTTTCCTCATCCCCCTTTCTTTCCTCATCCCCCTTTCTTTCCTCACCCCCCTTCCTTCCTAACCCCCCTCCTTTCCGCATTCCCCCTTTCCTCACCCTCTTCTTTTCTCATCCCCCCGTCTTTTCCCACCCCTCTTTCTTTCATCCTCCCCCGTCTTTCCCCATCCCCCTTCTTTCCTCACCCCCTCCCCTCCAACATTTCACTGCCTTAAATGTTACAAATGTTTTAATGCCATTTCTGGCATGAGCGACTAGACAGTCATTGTGGTATCGTCATGACGAAGTTTGGCAACACGTTAAGTACCTGGCTCCTTGAAACAAGTTAACAACATGGTCCAAGCGTGTTTGCTAAGGCTTAAAGATCCTTATTGAACAAGATGTTGGAAACCCAACGGCGTGCGGGTCAGATGCGGCCCGCTGAAATGCATAACCGGCCCGCAGGATATTCTGGGAACTGGACTTTCGTAAAATGTTCAAATTGGGAGCGGTTTTCTGTGCAAACCTTTGAAAACTAACAATCACGGTGTTAAATTAGCCAATTTTTTTAGTAATAATAACAATAAATATCCAAATTCAACCACTGTTTATTTTCCAAGCTATTCGAAATTTATTATCTAGATCTCTAAATTCCTATGAAATTATCACGAGGCCGTCAAAAATAAAATTAATTTCCTTTCGACCCTGTGCAAAATATAAATATACAATAAGAAATAAGACAATAATGAAAAACAAAAACTTGTCCAATCCGTGGTTTAAATCGTAATTGCAATAGATGGGGGTCGACTCGTATTACGTAACATGGCCCTATAGCCTCTTCCACCCCCACACCACACCCCCAATTGAAATACCCGGTTATTACATCTCTGTGTTAATTTAAGGCGTGTTTGTAGAAAAACTTAGTTTTAAAACGAGTCTTACATAGACATAGAGCATGAATTGGAATAATACAAAAGTAATAATTTGTACACTGGACCAGATGGATTTAAACCCCAAAAAATGTGGGACCATATTAGATGGTTAGAAGATGACCTTTTTTCGGGGAAACAAGGGAGGGTGGGGTGGGGCAAGAGAAGGGGGGTCTGACATGGGATGAGGGGGGGTGTAAAGTAACCGGGCGTGTCTAGTTTACAAGTGAAAGTAGAGGGAGATAAGAAGTCTTGTGAGTCAGGAGATAGTAGATGAATGACGTCCCCTGTCAATGCTCGGTCGTTGGCGCCAATACCAGTCTTCTGCTTTGGAGAGTACCGAGACTTATGAGCCAATGACGTGATCTTTGGTGTGGAGAGTACCGAGACTTATGAGCCAATGACGTGATCTTTGGTGTGGAGAGTACCGAGACTTATGAGCCAATGACGTGATCTTATGTAAAACAGTATTTGTTGTGATGTCATAAAATATGTATATATTTTGTTTCTTCTAATTTTAATATTCGTATAGTTAGGTATTTATAAAAAACACTAGCTAATGATCTTATGCAGGCCTGGGCAACATACGGCCAGCGGGCTGCATGCGGCCCGCCAGCACTCCTTAGACGGCCCGCGAAGTGAAGAAATATTGTTTATTATTATTATTTGCTTAATAGCTTTCGTCCCTGTCCTAATATCTTTCAGGCCGCTTAAGTTTTTCCTAAAGTATTACGGCCCGCCTTACATTTTGGGCTGTGCAGGCCTGATCTTATGTAATGAACACATGCTTCTTCTTATTCCACAGTTTCGAGACTTTCACTTCATACGAAGCTATCATATTTCACAAGACATATTTACTAGGGCTTAGACTACAGGAAATAAGCTAAAAGCTCTTTATACCCAAAAGGTGTCATTTAAATTTTCACTTAAAGAACGGGAGATAAAAGAAGGGCGTGTGTGTGGGTGGGGGGGGGGTCTATCAAAATCGGTTAGATAGATTTTTTTTTCTGTACATACTATCTTTGTTTAATGCACTTTAAGAATTTTTAAATTATTCTCTCCTGTTTAGTGCTCGTCTTTGAGACAAAGTCTTTTTATATAGGCTGCAACTATCGGTCTAATGGGACCCGGGTGCGAATGGCGGCGCTGCGTGTCCAGGGTCCATTTTGACTAAATGCTTATCGGATGTCATTTGTGGTAGTTTGTTTTAGTTAAACGGAAGAAGTACGTTTACAACCATATAGTCCATTCAATTATCTTTCATTTGATACCTCATTTTGTCTTACAAACTCAACAATAATATGTTTAATAGTTTGTTTAATCCCAACCTCTCACTTCTCTTACCCGGGTGCGAATAGCCACTTCGTTTTATATCTATATATATATTTTTTTTTTTTTTAAATTTTAAAATGTGTTCTTTATCCTTTTCATCATGAACTTTCTCGTGGCTGCCTGGCCAACAAATGAGAACACAGATTCTCCCCTCGGATAACGGAGTTAAATTTTTTTTTTTTTAAACAGGGTGCAAAAAGGGGGGGCTGGGGTGGGTAAGTGATGCACTCGCATGTCATAGTTTAATCGTTAGCTGGGGGTAAAAATGCATAATGGGAAGAAAAAAAAGAAGAAGAAGAAAAAGAAGAAAATCATAAAAAGAACCGCAATCGCCTGAATGTAAAGCCGCACACTCGGCCGATTGTTGCCCCTTAAACGGTTCCCACCGCCGTCTCGGAACACAACGGAGGCGGCCATACTCCGCGAAGACGAGGTCCCGGGGTTTCCCAGCCAATTTATCAAGCACCACGAGAAAGCTCATATTTAATAAGAGATAACTGTTCCATCCATGTCAAGTAAGATACGCTTCACCTTACCGAGGGGATGTGGGGGGGTGGGGGGTGGGGGGGAGGAAAGAGGGAGAGAAGTGGGGTGAGGAGGGTTGTGGTTAGAGCAACCTGCTTTGCGATTGAAGAGTGAGTCACCCCGGTCTAGCCACCGAATACTGACACGCAACGTCGGGGGGGGAGGGGGAGGGGGGGAGGGGAAAAGGGAAAAGGGGGGGGGGTCTCTTGGTCTCTGACTTATTCAGGACAGAATAGTCATTATTTGGCTTTGGGGGTTTTCCATTTTATTATTAAATGAAATTTCGCATTATTAATTTTATTTTTAAACAAGACATATTTCATTTTCATTAATGACAATGCTTTCATTATGTTACCGAATAAATGTGTGGGTTGTTTTTTCTTTTTTGTAGCTGATCAATAATAAAGGCAACACAACAAATATTTTAAAAAAATTTTTGTGGAAATTTTGGCCTCGCCCTTTATACTGTATTGATCGTTGGCGATTTGATTTATATATTTCTTTAAATTTAAAAAGAAATACCAATTATTAATATTATAAACATTGCTATTACTACTATATTATTATTTTTATTATTATTATTTTTATTATTATTATTTTGACTTCCAAAAGTAATATAATGAAAATAGAAATATTAATATATATATATATATATATGTATAGAGATAGAGAGAGAGAGGGGGAGAGAGGGAGAGAGAGAGGGAGAGAGAGAGAGGGAGAGAAAGAGGGGGGAGGGAGAGAGAGGGAGGGAGAGTGAGAGGGAGAGGGAGAGAGAGAGGGAGTGAAGGAAGAGAGAGGGGGAGGGAGGGAGGGAGGGAGGGAGGGAGAGAGGGAGAGAGGGAGAGAGGGAGGGAGAGGGAGAGAGAGAGGGACAGAGGGAGAGAGAGAGGGACAGAGGGAGAGAGAGATAATAGTCAAGGTAAAAAATAACCTAAGCAATTATTATTCAAGCGGAAAATAGAAATAATTCAGTCAAATATTTAAACATACATTTTTTATTTTAAATATTTTTTTTTTGTGGGCATAAATTTAAACCACTTTGTTTACGTTTTGAAATTATGACCAAACATTTTCTGTCACGTGATTTACCTAATCCGCCAATACAATAAGCCCGCTGGGGAAACATATTGCCTTACGTTCTGATGGGTTCGGAGAAAGAAAAAAAACTGGGTTTTAGCCTTCAAATCCCGGGCCCTATTTAATTTATTTTAATGCACACGCTCAAGTGAACATTTAAAAAAGCCGGTCACGTCCACGGTCTGACAGGGAAAGTTTCCACTTCAAGAGCCGGCATAAAAGAACTCGTTCGGGTTAATCTTGTTTCAAACGACTACCGAATCTGAACGGGTTTAGCCGCTAGTATTTCCTTTATGAAATATTTTGTTTCGCTATTTCGTCTTTAAAAAAAATTTTTTTTTTTTTTTTAAATTGTTGCTTTTTTTTTCTCACTTTTTTAAAAATTGTTTTCTTTTCTCTCCCCCGACTGTTGCCTTATGTTTGTTCGGATTTGGGGTAGGGATTTAAGAAGCAAGTTTTGATGTTGAACATTTACATGCAAAGCCAATGGTTGATACGACCGTGGACAAAGGGCCCCCACGCTGTGGCAACACGTTCGAATGGAACTGTCAGCGTTTTAATGACCGTATCAGTGACATGTTTTGATATGGGGATCGATGGTGGGGGGGGGGCCCGGGGGTTGGGGGAAAGGGGATTAGAGCGATGATTGCGAAATGGTGGATGGAGGTGCTGGCGAGGGCGGGGGGGAGGGAGAGGGCGTCAATCGGTTGATATGGTGGGATTTTGTTGAATAGTATTTTCGGTAGATTGTGGGTTACTTTTCGTGAGGTAATTTAGGGTTGAGTGGGGAGGGGGGGGGCTGCTTATATTGCCTTAGAGTGGTTGTCGGGGCGGGTTGGGTATTGAGAGGGGCGTGTCTTTAAGTTTAATCATGTCAGAGTGGATGTTTACATTTGTTATAATTTTTAAATTGGTACTTGGTCGTGTGATAGGGTTTTTAATAAGTTAATTAATGAAGACGCACACTGAAGAAGCACATGGAAGACACACCTGTAAGACTTACGCGGAAGACACACATGTAAGACACACATGGAAGACACACATGGAAGACACACATGAAAGACACACATGTAAGACAAACATGAAAGACACACAGGGAAGACAAACATGTAAGACACACATGGAAGACACACATGGAAGACATGCAGATCATTGTTTTGTATTTAATAGCTCTCATCGAACTACAATTTGTGGCCGGGGGGGGGGCAACGTGGATAGGAGAAAACATTGTGGAGGGGGTTATGTGAATGGGAGATAACCAAGTGGGGGGGGCGGGGGTGACAAACAACGAAAACATCAATATTCCTTGTAAAAGTGCATCGTTTAATTTGAATTATTGGCTATATACCTCTTCGAATTTGACTTTTTGGCTACCTCTTTTAATTTGACTTATTGGCTACCTCTTTCAATTTGACTTATTAGCTACCTCTTTCAATTTGACTTATTAGCTACCTCTTTTAATGGGACTTATTGCCTACCTCTTTTAATTTGCCCTATTGGCTACCTCTTTTAATTTGACTTGAATTGAGCTCTGCATGTGTTGTTTCTCGTGCTTGGAGCTATATTTGAACCCATATTCCTCTAGGCTTCCGACATCCTATTACAGAGATATGAAATTTTGTAAACAGCTTCAATCTCAATTTACGTTTTGTGTGTTCAAGTTGTTGTTGTTGTTTTTTTTTTTTTTTTTTTTTTTTGTTTTTTTTTTTTTTTTTTTTTTTTTTTTTTTTTTTTTTTGTTTTTTTTTTTTTTTTTTTTTTTTTTTTTTTTTTAAACTAATAGTGTAGAGATTGAGTTCACGCCGTGGGAACGAGCAAGTTAGGCCATGGTATAGTGTGAAAGCCTGAACAACAGAAAGGATATGGTATAATATGAAAGCCTGGACCACAGTAAGTACAAGGTATGATGTGAAAGCCTGAATAACAGTAAGGACATGGTATAATGTGAACGCCTGAACAACAGTAAGGACATGGTATGATGTGAAACCCTTAACAACAGTAAAAGACAATCTCAGGAACTGTTCGCCTGAAAATAAGACATTCAAAGAATGGGGTGGCCGGGGGGGGGGGGGGGGGGGGGGGGGGGGGGACACCTCATCACTTAGTTTAGATTGGCGCTCTCAACCTGTGGGTCACTTCCTTTTGTGGGTTCGAACGACCCTTTCCCAGGGGTCGCCTAACACCATCGGAAAACGCATATACTCTACAGTTATTGGGTTGTAACAAAAATAATGTTTGTTTTTGGGGGTCGCCAAAACATGAGGAAATTTATTAAAGCACGGGCCGAGGCATTAGGAAGGGTGAAAAACTACTGGCTTAGATCATCATGACCTTTAGATTGTCTATATTTCGTTATTAGGTCTTTCATTTCCATTCCATGTTGCTGATATATATATATATATATATATATATATATATATATATATATATTAAAAAATAAAAATATATAAAATATTATATATATATTTTTTTTCCCACAC
>CAXITT010000289.1:112298-126958 GCA_964033795.1 Lymnaea stagnalis
TTTTTTTTTTTTCAACGGGCCAAGCCGGCAACTGCTGCAACGTGACGGCAAGGGAGGCAGATGCCGAGCTTACGTCATGTTGGAAGATAGAGGAAGAGAAAGGGGGGGGGAGAGAAATTTGAAAGGGAGGCAAAGAAAACTTGTCGCTTTTGTTGAGGGAGTGAAAAGGGGGGGGGGGCGGCTGTGGTGATGGTAAAATTCTAGTTTTTGATTTCGTTGGTAACGTGTGGTTAGTCCGACGGGAGAGGGGGGGGGGTCAATAAATTGAAAAAGTCTAGTCTTCTAATCACAGCTTAGCTTTGTACACGTTGAATGTCTTAGAAGTTTTTGGAAACAATAAAAAAATTTTTTTTAAATTAACCGCGGGTGATATTTCAAAGAATTAACAAGCAGCAAAAGAAAAAAAATGATTGAAGAGAAAATAAGCACGCAGCATTCTGTGTGACACATACTGAACGGCTAGCCATGAAAAGCTTGGTCAAAGTGCAAACATACTGGACGTCTGGACAGGAAAAGCTTGGTCAAAGTGCAACATACTGGACGGCTAGACATGAAAAGCTTGTTCAAAGTGCAACATACTGGACGCCTGGACATGAAAAGAAAAGCTTTGTCAAAGTGCAACATACTGGACGGCTGGACATGAAAAGAAAAGCTTGGTCAAAGTGCAACATACTGGACGCCTGGACATGAAAAGAAAAGCTTGTTCAAAGTGCAACATACTGGACGCCTGGACATGAAAAGAAAAGCTTGGTCAAAGTGCAACATACTGGACGCCTGGACATGAAAAGAAAAGCTTGGTCAAAGTGCAACATACTGGACGCCTGGACATGAAAAGAAAAGCTTGGTCAAAGTGCAACATACTGGACGCCTGGACATGAAAAGAAAAGCTTGGTCAAAGTGCAACATACTGGACGCCTGGACATGAAAAGCTTGGTCAAAGTGCAACATACTGGACGCCTGGGCATGAAAAGAAAAGCTTGGTCAAAGTGCAACATACTGGACGGCTAGACATGAAAAGCTTGGTCAAAGTGCAACATACTGGACGCCTGGACATGAAAAGCTTGATCAAAGTGCAACATACTGGACGCCTGGACAAGAAAAGCTTGGTCAAAGTGCAACATACTGGACGCCTGGGCATGAAAAGAAAAGCTTGGTCAAAGTGCAACATACTGGACGGCTAGACATGAAAAGCTTGGTCAAAAGAAATCATTCGGATATTTGCAAACAAATGCAATTTTAAAGAAAAAAATTTGAGGCAATTTTAAAATATTCTACGGTAAAAAAAAATATATATATTAATTTTAATATAATGAGAAAAGGCGGGAAACTGTTTTGGAATTATGAATTTTGGTTTCGAGACTTTGACAAGGACGGAGTAAGATGTGCATGACAAAGAGGGGCGGGTAAAGAGGTACAGAGATTGGAAGGGTGAGAGGCAGAGAGAGTTCAGAGATTAAATGAGGTAGAGAGAGAAGGGACAGAGGGCTAGAGAGATACAGATGCAGAGAGAGAGAGAGAGAGAGAGAGAGAGCGATAGGAGCTGAAGCGAGACGGTGAAAGAGGACAGAGAGAGAGAGAGAAGTAGAGAGGGAGAGAGAAGCAGGACGATAGAGAGGGGGTAGAGAAATGGGGGGGGGGAAGACATGGGGACAGAGAGATGGTCGGATAGAGAGACTGAGAGAGACAGGCTGTGAGGTAAGAGATAATACATTGGATGGAAGAGTGCACGAAAGCGAAGTATGACGTCACCTTGCTCAAGAAAGACGCATGGAAATTCTGCCAAGGGCGGCAACACATGCCTTCCATAAATATCTAGACACTGGAATAGCGCTTGCCCTTGCCCCGGCTCTATGGGTGGGCGTCACTAAATGTGACTAGCTTTGTACTATCTCGCATTATCATCACAATTTAATCAGTTGATGACGTCATTTACAACTCATCTACGCCTTGCAACGTTGAATCGTCCTAATTGGAGCACGTTACATCCGGGATCTTTCAACAACACGCGGTCCATGACCTTTGCAAGCCGCCCGCCCACACCTCTTCGGCCAGCCCGCAGCGTACCCACAATTCAACTTTTCGAATGCAACTACATTTTTTTGAAAACTTCTTCAGGCCCAAAGACTTTGGTCTTATTGTAGTCCTGTTGAAATCAACACCTAAATAGAATGGTGTCCGTGATCTGTTTCAAACACTACCTCATAAAATAAATACAGAATTGTTATGGACAGCGATGTTTACATCTACACTCACAAAACAAGTAACGCTGTGACCATAAGGTGGCCATAGCCGCCAAGTTCAGATGCCAGCAAATCGCCTCCCGTACTGGTCATCTTTAACACAAACCAACCTATTATAGCACTTGGATGAGCAATTGGTATAATTTTTTTTCAAGTTTTTGGTACCCATCTTCATACATAACAAAGACATTTATCATTCTGGGTAGCAACCAATGTAATACCTTACGTATTCAAACGTGTGTGTGGATAGACAAGGTGTCTTACTTGAGGTGGGGAGGGGGGGGAGGCGGGCGCGGGTGTTAACATAGTAGTAGAGTGTGAGTAACTAGAGTTTGTTACGCCCCGGGGAGTTCTAGATTTCACTGCCCCCCCCCCAAACCCCTCCTCTGGAGAGCTAAAAGAATGTGTTTGAAAATTCCCCATCCAATGTTAAAGTAGAACATTTAAAAACCCAACTTTTTTTTCTTTCGTTGCAATGGTCGGAAATCTGCCGCCCCATTATAGTATCAGCTAGGGTGGACCACCCTCTGTGCCACCCAGCCTCTTTCTATTCTCTTTGGTAAATATTGTTAGCGACAAAATAAACTGGTCACATCCTTTCTATTTGTTTTTCGATATGTGTCTATGATAAGCGTTCGTGAAAAAACATTTGACGCCTGAGTTGTCGTGTGAAGACATGAGATGCCTGAGTTGTCGTGTGAAGACATCAGATGCTTGAGTTGTCGTTTGAAGACATCAGATGCATGAGTTGTCGTGTGAAGATATCAGATGCCTGAGTCGTCGTGTGAAGACATCAGATGTCTCAGTTGTCGTGTGAAGACATCAGATGCCTGAGTTGTCGTGTGAAGACATCAGATGTCTGAATTGTCGTGTGAAGACATCAGATGTCTGAGTTGTCATGTGAAGACATCAGATGTCTGGGTTGTCGTGTGAAGACATCAGATGTCTGAGTTGTCGTGTGAAGACATCAGATGTCTGAATTGTCGTGTGAAGACATCAGATGCCTGAGTTTTCGTGTGAAGACATCAGATGTCTGAGTTGTCGTGTGAAGACATCAGATGTCTGAATCGTCGTGTGAAGACATCAGATGCCTGAGTTGTCGTGTGAAGACATCAGATGCCTGAGTCGTTGTGTGAAGACATCAGATGCCTGAGTTGTCGTGTGAAGACATCAGATGCCTGAGTTGTCGTGTGAAGACATCAGATGTCTGAATTGTTGTGTGAAGACATCAGATGCCTGAGTTGTGGTGTGAAGACATCAGATGCCTGAGTTGTCGTGTGAAGACATCAGATGTCTGAGTTGTCGTGTGAAGACATCAGATGCCTGAGTTGTCGTGTGAAGACATCAGATGTCTGAGTTGTCGTGTGAAGCCATCAGATGTCTGAATCGTCGTGTGAAGACATCAGATGCCTGAGTTGTCATGTGAAGAAATCAGATGCCTGAGTCGTCGTGTGTAGACATCAGATGTCTCAGTTGTCGTGTGAAGACATCAGATGCCTGAGTTGTCGTGTGAAGACATCATATGTCTGAGTTGTCGTGTGAAGACATCAGATGTCTGAGTTGTCGTGAAGTGTACCTAACTGTGTGCAGGCGTTGAACAAATAACATTGAAGTGACCCACCAGCCCCACCAGCCACACCTGACCCACAAATCCCACCAGCCCCACCAGACCCTCCAGTCCCACCAGCCCCACCAGACTCACCAACCCCACCAGCCACACCTGACCCACCAGACCAGACCCCCCAGTCCGACCAGCCCCACCAGACTCATCAACCCCACCAGCCACACCTGACCCACCAGACCCACCAGGCCCACCAACCCCACCCGACCCACCACCCACCCCAGTCCGACCAGCCCCACCAGACTCACCAACCCCACCCGCCACACCTGACCCACCAGACCCACTAGGCCCACCAATCCCACCAGACCCACCACCCACCAGACCCACCAGCCCCACCAGCCCCACCAGTCCTAGCAGCCCCACCAGACCCACCAGTCCCACCAGACCCACCAGACCCACCAGCTGGACCACGAAAGATACAAACATTAAAACAAACAAACGCCAAACACGATCTTCAGGTTTGTGTAGATTTAATTCATGTCAATCAAATGTGTTCTGTCCCCCCACCCCGGTTACAAACATCAACTCTATAATAATTTTCACGCATGCGCACTCAGCTCATCAATAATTGACAACGCCATCACTCAATTCTGCTCGCCAGGCGCCAGGGTCATACAACAACGTGCGCCACCTACCAACATAATGTCAGGATATTCAACAATGTGTGGGTGTGGGTGACAAATAGTACATTAAGACGCTTACAAAAAATATGGCGAGATGAGACAATCTTAAATCGAATTGGCCCGCTTACCTAAGAAACGTGGCCTGAATACACGCATGAACCACATGAATATTATTTCAATCAATTTAAGTTTTCGAACAAAAATTAGAGTACATTTGTAATACAAATATGTTATACACATTGATCATTTAAAAAAACAACAACAAAAAAACATCGAACAGCAGTAAATACAGTAGAGACTTTTAGAATATTGTATTTACAACTAGGGAGGGTTATTTTTTTGTCTTCTACATAATTAAAATCTATTTATGTACAAGTTAACGCCTTCTGTGCCGAGACTTTGAAGGGTCATTTATATCTACAATAATACATATTGGGGAAAGGATTGGGGGGGGGGGGCTGCGATCAAGACGTGTCAAGTAAATAAAAGTGGGAAAAATTTTTTTAGGCTTGAAAGATAAAGGACGGGACAATTAAACGGACGTTTCGGCCTAATGCCTTCTTCGGCAGACGATACGCGACAAGAAATAAGAAATTATTTGTAACTTATAAGCTTATTAGTGTATCCAGATCTGGATAATGTTTTAATTTAAAATGATTTTTTTTTTAGGTGTATCGTCTGCTGAAGAAGGCATTAGGGCAATACATTCGTTTAACCATCCTGTCTTCTGTGTTTTTCTAGCCTGAACATATCTTGTTCCTACTGTTCAGTTATGTTTACACGCGTTTTAAAAGTTGAGCACTCATACCGGAAACAGTCGCACATACCAAGAAACTGCAATGCATATGATTTTAATGTGAGTGACCGTCTTATTGTATTTCACAGAGCTGTCAGTCTGATCTTCAACATGTTGCAAAAGAAAAAAAAAAAAGAAAAAGGACATTTGGTTATTTTTGTTTTAATCATGGATAAAACATGCACACACACATATATATATATATACACATATTTTGTTAAATTGCTCATTCACCACACGCGTTCAGTAATTATAGGATTTATAACAACAATAAATCAAATAACTTAAGTGTGGGGGGGGGGCGGGCGGTGGAGGCGTGGTTGGTGTGATTTTAACACTATTGTGCCAAATAAAAAAATTCCAAATTTTTCCCGGGTTTTTTTTTAAATAGGGGGGGGGGGTTATATTGGTGTTTAGATATGGTGTCAAAAGTGTTTTTCAAAAATTACACTTCTATGAGAAAAAAATAAACGTAAAAAAAATATAATGTCGATTATTTCAATGATTCTGAGACAGTATCATATTTCATGCCTGAAATGGGGGATGAAATGTAAATACACGAAGAATTGCATTTGTTTATAAATCCTCAAAAGATGGATTGGTAAAACTCTGCTAACAGCTTTCAGTTGCTCATTGCAGGTTGCTTTCAGTCGGCCAGTGAACGCGTTCCATTTGAGAAATTTTCATATTTTGGAATTCTAAAATAGTTTCATGTGTTTATAACCATGGACGTCGAAGCATGACGTGGCATTCAATATATAAATATATATATTTATTATTATTTTTTTTAAGCAAAAGTTCTTGGAAAACTTCCCGAAGAGTACAGATTGTTATGAATCAAGACCTTAGAGGACACCCCCAACAACAATGTTAAAATGTTTACAGCACAAAGCAATTGAGCGCTCCTCTGAAGCTATATAAGCTTTCACATGACACGTCTCTCACATACCCACTCTCATTTATACAGCGTGATCAAAATCAATATAGCATTACACATTTATTAAAAGTTAGCTTGTAGTTTTCATCTCTAAAATAAATAGTGGGAGAATTACTTTATGAGCAAATCAATTATTAGTATTATTATTTAATATTTATAAGAGATTGGGGAGTGAGAAATAATTTTAATTTGGAAAGAAAAAAAAAATATCGGTCATGGCCTTCTTTTGAATCTTTCAACCAATAATTTTGAACACAGCATAAAAATAAATGAACATACTGAATGTATCGATTGGTTGAGATTCACTCTACAAATAAGATCAATCACTAATGAAATTTGGGGGGGGGATGACAAGAAAAACATAAAAAATATAAACACATTTGGTTATACAGATGTGGACGGTGGTGGGACTAGATCCAAAAAGAATTGAGATTTTCTTCTCTTCTTGTGGAAAGAGAGATCAATAAATTAATACCGATAGCATTTCAACGGATTCGGACAATCGATATACTCCAGTCAACGAGTTTTTTTTACAAAATGTAATTAGGCGGTACATATTAAATGAGACCTTAGAGTAAATATAGGATTTGAAATAATACTTAAGCGCGTACGTGACGTAAATATACGTGTGACGGTTCCACGAGGCGAGAGATTAGGGACTTGAATGTATCCATCCCGAGGATGTTGTCGTGCCAGTTTAAGTAACGACTCTAATCGAATCATCGATAACTACACAGACACAATGCCTAATAGACATTGTAAGTATTGCAGTTCAGATTGGCAAACAAACAAACAAAAAGTCTATCGTGGCTCTATCGATATAGCAATATGGTTCATTTATATTATTTTAATTACAATTTCAGTCCCCTTCATTCGGAGCCATAGTCTCATTAAAATCATGGCGCCACAACCCCCCCCCCACCCCCCCCACGCTAATGCACAATTAAATTGATGAATTTTCTCATTTTTTCTCCTCCGCTGAGACCAAAACGTTTATTCTTGTACGTAGGGGGGGGGGGGGGGGGGCGCAGACGACAGCAGCGTCGTGCCGGCCAAACGTTCTCTCCGAAAGTGCATGTCTGCTGTCGCGCACCGCTGTGTGTACCTTTACTTTGGAATTTTTTTTTTCAATATTTTTTTTTTATCATGTATTTTCCCTAAATTTAAAAAAGAGCATATTAAACCGGTTTCTGTGAATAAAATTATATACTACAGGACAGGGTTGTTCTAAGTCAGCGGCTCTCAACCTGTGGGTCGCGACCCCTTTGGAGGTGGCACAACCGTTTCACGGGGGTCGCCTAAGACCATCTGAAAACAAATGTACTCTACAATTATAAGGTATCAACGAAACGAATTGTCCGGTTCGGGGGTCGCCACAACATGAGGAACTGTATTAAAGGGTCGTGGCATCAGAAAAATTGAGAACCACTGTTCTCAGTTAAAAAAAAAAAAATTTTTTTTGGGTCACAGTAACCACTTAGTCTATCTATGTTTATAGCCTACGCCCTACTTTTGCTTTACTCTGTCTCCCAGATTATATTATCTGGGGTCTGTTTTCGGACAAAAATATAGTGGTGTGTCTCTTGCACATATGCACCCGACCTCGATTTCACTCTATAAATGACGCCACTATTGTTTTTTTGTTTTGTTTTTACTTAAAAAAATGATAAACTCTTGCTTTGGTCGCTCGCGTTCAGGAGACTTTTTTGCTAGTACTAAACGGTCAAATCCGAATCTGGAAATCCCAGGCGTTTGTTTGTTTGTTGCTTTGTTTGCTCTTAATTCCAAACATGCCAAGGATGCGTCAAGTACGCCAGTCAGTTGTCTTTCCAGCAGGACGCCCCCGACGCCGCCTCGGCTGATTCACGAGCCTTCGCGAACACGAGTCTGTCGTGTAGAATCTCATCAGCCTATTTGCGAGTCGTGCGCCCCGACGGAGACGAAATAATGTTGGATTGAGACAACGGCGTAACTAAGCCGCCCCTCCCCCCCCCTCGCCCAGGGGATGGGGCACGTACATGGACGAAGGAGTTTGAACATAAGTTATATAAACAGACTTAGTTTTATATTTTTACCATCGATGTCTTCCTGATTCTATAAATACATTTCGGACGCCCCCCCCCCTCTCGTGTGTGTGTGTGTCCTTAATTGTATTTAAACACATTTTTGTCACATCCAAAACACAAGTAGACGCGTCATTATTTTTTTTTTTTACCCCATAAGAACTGGAGAGTTCTTCGTATGAATTTATTTTATACCATTCAGTAATTATTTTCTTCCTGGACTCGACACAAACATGTCATGTGACTCTCGTTTCAATACAAGGGCCATAAGTAACGCTGTTACGGCAAGGAGACGAGATCTGAGTTTCGAATTTATGAAAGTTTATGAAAGGGGAGGGGGGTCCTGACTTAGCCCCTACATTGTCTTTCAGCTTTGCGACCACCTTGGGTCTTTTCTCAAATGCGCCTCTTCTCAGTAATATAAGAGATTCAGACTTTCCTTATTTACAGCAATGATATGATATGATATACACATTAAAAAAGAATGACAGAATACATTCAGTTCATAGGGATATATATCCGGATAAAATATCTGCTCTTGACGTTTGATGTTTATGTACATGGTCCTGATTTTAAACTTACTATCGAGTAACCAACTGTTAAAATATCCACATTCATCAATGCGTTTGTCCTATACTTCATGTACAGGTTTCGTATCAATCTTTGTATCTACTGAGTTCCATAAACAACTGCTTAGTCTCTCTCTAGGTGTAGACTCCATCCGTGGTGGGTGTATATTAGATATCTTTACGGTTAGTTCCGGTGACGTGTCAAAGAAGGGAAGTCGTCCAGAGATTCTTACAGACATCAGAGACTCGAGTCGACCACCATTCTAGGGGGCGGCATCACTGAAAGAAAAAGAAAGCAAAACACAGGTGTTAATTAAAGAGCCTTCGCTTGCATTTTGGAATACTTGTTTTTTTTCAACACAAATATTCTTAAGGTACCTCTAACCACGGCCCGCGGGCCTGATCCGGTCCGCGATACGGGCACTCGGGTAGCTCTGACAAATATGGAACCGGACATTGAGCGTCTCATAAGGCCGAAGCCAGGTCACATTCTTCCCATTGAAATACTAATAAGTTTATGTTGCTCTAAATTATTATTTTAAACATACTTTATAGCTTATTTCCCGTACTTTTTCCCCCACTACGAATAAGGTATGTGCAGTGTCTATAGTGTTCATATTATTTACAAACTCAAGTGGGGCCTCAAACAATGTAAGCGGGACAATGAGCCGGCCCCCTGTTTAAAAAGTTAGCTATAGAACATAGCATAATATTGGCAAGCGCCTAAATTGTATGTGTAATAAAAGAGTAAAAAAACTCATAGAATCGTAGCTATATGTAGTGCATGGCCCCCTCCTTGAATCTAACCGAGATCACGTGAGTAAAAATAGCAGATAACACCGCTTCAATGCTTACCTCCCATCTGGATACGTATTAGCCCGTGTGTGTGTGTCTGTGTTTAGTTACTATTCAAATACTCAGATGTTTCTGAAATGTTTCGCTGGGTCAGTTATACTAAACAATGTGAAAGGGTTCAGCGATACGTAAAATGCATGAAGAAAAAAACCTAGACAAGCCAAACACGCCATCCGATGCCCTTGCACAAGCTACATCCTTCCACATCTCACAGAGTGCCCGTGCTCTGCTGTTAGGAGGACAATTATCTCACCGTCCCCTCTTTGGCGTCACTTCAACACGACCCCCGGAGCTTGTACTCCTACACTTCCGATTGGGGTATCAGGGCGCTGACACTGCACACACTCCGACAACAATGAGTGGTGGACCCACACGCGTGATGATAACAGTACAACTCTTAGAGTGTAACAACGCCCCCCACCCCCTATTTTAGGGAGTTGGGGTTTACGGGCACCCCGGGGTTATCGGCGTACCAGATTCCTACACAGAAAAGTACGGCCAAGTCTCCACTGGAGGTTTTGTTCGGGCGGGGTCAAATGACATCATTGTTGGCGCGGCCACATGTGACGTGGAGTAATCGGTGAATTTACGAGTCCACTTGATTAGGTTTATTGGTCGGTGTGGCTAATGGTCATTAGATTTAGGTTTGGGGGGGGGAGTGGGGGGAAGGGGCAAGCCTTCTACGGTATTCAAAGATCTCATTCAAAACTTATTGTGGGATGAATAATATAAGAAAAGTACAAATTGTCAAAGTAACGGCTTGGATGGTTGGGGGGGGGGGAAGGGGTGTGTTGAAGTTATGTGAAGGCTTAATCCACAGAACCAGTGGATACGTTGGATAAAACCAAGAGATTCTTTGGGGTGGGGGTGGGGAATAACTTGTTTATAGGAGCACCTCCTCCACCGCCCCCTGAGTTAGCATGTTGACTTTGTAAGAAACACGTTTACGTTATAATATATCTGAAATATTTTCATTCTACCCAACTTATTCAGAAATATTTCAGGACAAACTTTAAAGTCAAACACCAGACTTACTAAGATAAAGATATTTTTTTAAATTGTTACGCTATTAATTATTTAAAATATCAGATATGGGAGCGAGATTAAATATATATTTATATAAAATATAATCTCGTAAAAATTGTATTGAAATTAATGCGAATGATTTTAGATTATTGCGTAACCTATTTTTATAAAGTCTGTATCCTGTCTATTTTTGGAACGCGCCATCTTGCACTGACTTGTTTCTTTCTGTCTTTGGGGTGGGGTGAGGGGGTGGGGTGAGGGGTGGGGGTGTGTCGGATCGGGGATTACATCATGGGGAAATAATGTCACAAACATTGTGCTGCTCATCTGGTCACACCGCCGATGCGGGACCGAGCAATAGGCGACTTACGAAGAGTTGGTATACGAACAATAATCTTGAGGTAAAGTGATACAACCTTACTATATATGAAACAACAGTAGAGACAGTATAAAAACCGAGTTAAGACAGTATCGAAACGGAGTTGAAACGGTATCAAAACGGAGTTGAGACAGTATCGAAACGGAGTTGAGACGGTGTGGAAACAGAGTTGAGACAGTATGGAAACAGAGTTGAGACAGTATGGAAACAGAGTTGAAACGGTATCGAAACGGAGTTGAGACAGTATCGAAACGGAGTTGAGACGGTGTGGAAACAGAGTTGAGACAGTATGGAAACAGAGTTGAGACAGTATGGAAACAGAGTTGAGACAGTATGGAAACAGAGTTGAGACGGTATGGAAACAGAGTTAAGACGGTGTGGAAACAATGCTCGGGGTAGCGTTGAAACAGAGTTGAGACAGTGTTAATGAGTTGCATCTGAAGGACTTCCAGATCCCCGCTCTGAATGATCTTGGGCTGAAATTATAGCTTTAGGAAGTGACGTCACGCACGGGATCTCAAAGCAGATGAAGCCGTCCCCCATTAGAACAAAGTAATGCAACAATTAATTGTCTTCTCTTTCTTGTCTTTGTACGACCGAGTTGCGCGGGCCATGTTTACAGATCCCGACTCCGGACTACAATGGGGGGTCAGCGGTGACTCCGGGCTTTCTGCTCCTCAAACTGTCGACGCTCGGACTCTAATAAAGGCTTTATTGGGCGAAATAATTTGTTATGACATGGAACTGCCGTCCAACCTCTTCCCCCCCACCCCCCACCCCCCCCCTATTGTAGTCACGGACTCACTAAAGGAACAGGCGCTGAGAGACGCGGCTCGCCGCCCTTTAATAACACTGATCAATTTCAACCCGCTTTCCCTCCCTTTACAAAAACCAGCCCCCCCCCCCCCCCCCCNAAGCTCGAGAAATATAGGTTGATATTCCACCCTCCCCCCCCCCAACCTCCCTCCTCCTCCGTCTCTTCTTCATCTTCTCCTAATTCTCTCCCCCCCTCCCCCCCTCTCCCCATCTTTTCCACTGGCCCCACTCTGGAGAGTGCCGCGGCCGCAATCTTTCAATTAATGCTTCGGTGATGAATGCACTGATTCGATAGTGGGCTCTCCAGTGGATCTTTGAATGCGGGGGGAGGGAGGGAGAGAGGCACGCCGTCACGACGGACTGATCCTTGGGGAGTTTTGGCCCCCGCGATGAATCCAGCGGATGTTTTAGATAAACGGACGCACACGAGGAGAAGTCTCCGGTATGATTCTCTTGTCCTCTCTCGTGAAGAGCTAATTAATGGAATTGGAAGAAAGGACTTTTGTGTCTCTTTGAGTGACCAACTTTGGCCTTATCTTCCCCCCATGCACCCGAAATTCTCCCCTCCCCCCCCCCAAACTTTTTTTTTTCATCCTCCCAAACCCTCGAACCTTCCTCGTCTCAGCCTCGGTCCTTTTTATGTGCTCCAAACCAGATTTGCACGAGGCAAGAGATTTGATGAGTTTTAACAAACGTTGCGTCAGGATACTGTAAGACCGCTGTCTATTTCTTGTTTCGGTCAACATAAAAAGTGAAATACTGTAAACACGTCATAGTGCCGCAGTCTGTAAATTAATTCTAAGTTATCGCAGTGTTCCCTCTTTTTTTCCCCCGTGTTTATTTGCAGCTATGTTTGACTTCCTGCTGTCCTAGATACTGATGCCTAGCGAAAACAAAATCCTGCATATTCAGTGGGAATGGGGAAAAAAAAGGGGGGGGGGGGCATTCCCCTTTTGCCCTACCCAAGAGACGTCCCTGAGTTTTAGTGTTTGTTTTTAATTTATCATCGTTGATGTCACATCATTTTTCCCCATAAAATATATTAATACAATGATGTGCGTTGTTTTTTTGCCGATCTTTCTTCTTCTTACCATTATTATTTTTATCATTAACATTATTATTATCATCAGCATCGCAAAACTATCCTAGATTAAATGAAAGTGCTCTACACTCTAGTGCTCTACAATCTAGTGCTCTACAATCTAGTGCTCTACACTCTAGTGCTCTACAATTTAGTGCTCTACAATCTTGTGCTCTACACTCTAGTGCTCTACAATCTTGTGCTCTACAATCTAGTGCTCTACACTCTAGTGCTCTACACTCTAGTGCTCTACACTCTAGTGCTCTACACTCTAGTGCTCTACACGCTAGTGCTCTACACTCTAGTGCTCTACAATCTAGTGCTCTACAATCTAGTGCTCTACTCTCTAGTGCTCTACACTCTAGTGCTCTACACTCTAGTGCTCTACACTCTAGTGCTCTACACTCTAGTGCTCTACAATCTAGTGCTCTACAATCTAGTGCTCTACAATCTAGTGCTCTACACTCTAGTGCTCTACACTCTAGTGCTCTACACTCCAGTGATCCACAATCTGGTGCTCTACACTTTAGTGCTCTACACTCTAGTGTTCTACACTCTAGTGCTCTACACTCTAGTGCTCTACACTCTAGTGTTCTACACTCTAGTGCTCTACACTCTAGTGCTCTACACTCAAGTGCTCTACATTCTGGTATTCTACAATCTAGTGTTCTACAGTCTAAGTGTTCTACAATCTATTGTTCTAAAATCTATTGTTCTACAATCTAGTGTTCTACAGTCTAAGTGTTCTACAATCTATTGTTCTACAGTCTAATTGTTCTACAATCTAGTGTTCTACAGTCTAAGTGTTCTACAATCTATTGTTCTACAGTCTAAGTGTTCTACAATCTAGTGTTCTACAGTCTAAGTGTTCTACAATCTATTGTTCTACAGTCTAAGTGTTCTACAATCTAGTGTTCTACAGTCTAAGTGTTCTACAATCTATTGTTCTAAAATCTATTGTTCTACAATCTAGTGTTCTACAGTCTAAGTGTTCTACAATCTATTGTTCTACAGTCAAAGTGTTCTACAATCTAGTGTTCTACAATCTAGTGTTCTAAAGTCTAAGTGTTCTACAGTCTAAGTGTTCTACAATCTAGTGTTCTACAGTCTAAGTGTTCTACAATCTATTGTTCTACAGTCTAAGTGTTCTACAATCTAGTGTTCTACAGTCTAAGTGTTCTACAATCTATGGTTCTAAAATCTATTGTTCCTGCTTCTCATTCGGAGTTAGTTTTTCTTACTACAAAACTTCTTGTGTCGTAATTGGTCAGTTTTTGGAAAGCATTATGAGAAAAAAAGGTTAACAAATTCCAGCGAAATAACAACTCACATTTGTTTTTTTTGTTGTTTTTTTTTAATATTTAATATACACGTATTATATGAAACTATACTTAAGAAGTGTTTTGGTTTAAATTTTTGCAAACAGAAATTCAAAGTAACAGAAATATTTCTATTATGAGCAAGTGGCAATGATAATTCGTGTTCCGTTCGGATCCTTATTTCAAGGCCGTCACGACAGAGCGATTGAAACCCTCCAAGATGTCACCTGACAACAGCTGTTTGTTTACCAAAGACGAGCCGAGTAAAACAACTCAAGCTGTCCTCGTTGGTTTGGGTGAGGGGGGGGGGGGTCATATCCCTGCGCCACATCCAG
>CAXITT010000289.1:127085-139627 GCA_964033795.1 Lymnaea stagnalis
GGGGTTTTTTTTTTTTTTTTTTTTCCTTCACTGAACCGTGAACATTCGACCATCTTCAACCTTTCAGATCGTTTCTTTGCTCTCGTGTAAAATTAAACCCCCAAGACGAGGGGGTGGGAATGGGGGTGGTGGGGGTGGGTGGGTGGGGGGGTGGGGGTGGGCTTTGCCCATTGATCCGAGTGCAAGCGATCATAAGGACAATGGCGGGCGTCACAGATGCTCGACGTCTCGACGGATGACGGTCGGGTCATGTTGGAGGGTGGTCAGGCGTTAAACGGCCGGGGGGGGGGCGAACAATGGACGGTCGGGCGTGAAGTGTTTGCCCGGTGTACCGCGGCGGACGGGGGTCAGTTTCCGAAAAGATGGTAGCCGATTGTGATTAGAATTTAATCAGCCGTGTGATATGAGGGGAGGGGGGGGGCGTCCCGGTTTGAACTAAACGCCCCTGGACTCCCGCGACTTTTGTGTTGAACTTGACAACTCGGGAGCGGAGAGCTTCGCGGGAATGTTTTGATTATAAACTCTTAACACTGCAATTGAAGTCGTTTGTTTGTATGTGAAATTGCACATCAAAGTACGACACATGGGCGTAGACCTTCAAAGGGCATGACTCTTCGGTGTTACGGTCGGATCCTACTAAAAACGCTCGCCGGAAGATTAAGGTGGGCTCAGGCAAGACACTGTCTCGCCGCCCCGCCTTACAAACTATAAGACACTGTCTCCCTAGCCGGCCTCACAAACTATAAGACACGGTCTCCCTGCCCGGCGTCACAAACTATAAAGACACTGTCTCCCTGCCCCGCCTCACAAACTATTAGACACTGTCTCCCTGCCCGGCCTCACAAACTATAGGAGCATCGTTATTTCAAATAATTTCCCCATCATCATAACTAATCATAAGCCCCAGACAAATTCGGTCATTAGTGAAGAGTTATCGCTCAATTTGCTGTAACTTCCTTTCGCTTAGCTCCCCTTAATAACCCTAGAAAATGACCCCCCTGCCCATCGGCGTCCAAACGGCCGGGAAATCCCTCGTTTTTGGGGATTGTTGGTCTCGTCTTGGTCTCGTCAACTGATTCGAGACGTAACGACACACATACACACACAATGATCATCGCCTTAGTTGCAACACTAAAACTAACAACCCTACTTGGGTCTGTTGACTCACAGGATACCGCCGTACAGGCCGCTGCCTCCTCTTGTGTTTGTCGTATTGGNGGGGGGGGGGGGGAGGGGGGGAGTAGACGATGCCATAACGGTTTTACTCCAGATCCCGGGAACTGACAGCAAGCCGACATAATGACCCTTGTGGTAACTCGCGAAGACCAACAAATGATTCGTAAGCCGATCGTGCGTAAGCCCCACCCTCCACCCCCACCCCACCCCCGGGGGTATGGCGAGGGGGCTGAATGCGCAGGGGTTGGGGTGGGGGGGGGCTGTTCCGTTAGGTTTCTGTAAGTCAAGTGTGTTTGGTCGACGCATTGTGACACCCAGAATGACATCGGAAAGGAGCTCACCCAACGACAGGGGGGAAGAAATCGGTCAGTTGGCGTATCGCAGAGGAACTCAAGTAGAAATCTAGGCTGAGACGCTCCAAGTCGACGCACATGTTCCCACTACTGGATTTAGTTAAAAAATGTAAACTATTCAATTTACAGACGGATTGCTACTGTCAGAGTGAATTTTAGGAAATACTGAATGGAACTTTTCTGATATATATATATATATAATAATATATATATATATATATGTTGTGTGTGTAAATCATGGCGGAGGTAAAGACCTTGTATTATGATTGGGACCTTACGATGGTAAATAAAAGGTTTGTCTTGGGCAGATGACACGCGCGTCTTTGATATAACACAGGAAATACTGAATGGAACTTTTCTGATATATATATATATAATAATAATATATATATATGTTGTGTGTGTAAATCATGGCGGAGGTAAAGACCTTGTATTATGATTGGGACCTTACGATGGTAAATAAAAGGTTTGTCTTGGGCCGATGACACGCGCGTCTTTGATATAACACATTTCAAAGACTATAGTCAATCAATATTCTTTGGCGAGGGCAAAGGTCACGAACACTTGACAATTACCGCGCGGTGACCACACAACAAGACACGCCCACTCCGTCCAGTCTGACCATTTCTGTATTCATTAAAATAAATATTCCTCTAAATCTGTTTCGCCGACACATCACCCAGTTGTGGTGTCTTAAAAGCTCCACTTGAGACGAAAGTTTTTAATACTAAATGTTACCTGGAGAGGTCTATGCAGTTAGGGAGTGGGGTTTGAGGGTGGATCCCCCCCCCCCAGGTGCCAAAATGGGGTTTTGATGGTTTTATGCAGTTAGGGAGTGGGGTTTGAGGGTGGATCCCCCCCCCCCCAGGTGCCAAAATGGGTTTTTGATGGTTTTGTAGTTATACAAATACTGGGTGAAAGAGTTGAAGCGGGCGTAAAAACGATTCTTGTCCCCGGGGCGCCAAACACGCTAACTACGCCTATGAATACCTCCTACGCCCCAGGGCCATAGATGTAAGGATTGAATGGAAAAACTAAAAGAATAATAATAATAATAATTCACACACCCCTCATGAAACTAAATTTTTAAATTATTTTTTTTACTTTAATTCTAAATAATATTATGTTTTGCTTTTTTTTTTTTTTTTTTTTTTTAACAAAATAATAATAATACAACAGGAACATGACAGCACTAAGCGAGAGAGCGAACGAACAATAAATTTTTATATTTTTTTTTTTTCTTTATTTCTAAAAAATATTATTTTTTTTTTTTTTTTTTTTTTTGTTGTTAACAAAATAATAATAATACAACAGGAACATGACAGCACTAAGCGAGAGAGCGCACGAACAATAACAAAAAAGGTATCAAAGCTTTCATTAATAATCTCCAGCTACGCATCGCACTCCACCACCACCATCCTTAGATGTTCTCCGCCAAATTGCTTTGTACGCCATTCGAAACACAGACACTCCCCCACCCCCCCCCACACACACACACCCACACCCACCCACATACTACCAAAAATAAATTTAAAAAATAGGAAGTTGTCCAAACAAAGAGAAAGTGGGACTTGAAAACAAAAGTTAAACTTTGTTACATTAGCGCTAGGTTTCGTTGACAGTCCGACACGGGGGGGTGGGGGAGGAGGGAGGGAGGGAGAGGAAGATAGATTTTTAACGTCTGAGGAGAGAGAGGGAGCCATCCATCTTGGTCACTTTGACATTTTCCACGCGAAGATCAACTCCTTCTATCATAAAAGCTCCGAAGAGAAAGGAGTCCTCCACGTCATCACCGCTGGAATCGTCACTGCAGGGGCGCCTAATGTGATGGATGGAATGTGGCGCCCCCTGGGTCAGCGAAATCAACAGAGACCTTAAATTCTTTGAAATGAAATTACCTGCCAGACAATCGCTTCGCTGTTCGTTTAGCGGTTTAAAAAAAAAACAAACATAATATATATATATACATACCTATAGATGTGTCCAGTAAAAAAAAAAAAAGCAGTAAAAAAAAAAATGTACTATGTTATTATCGCAAAATGAAGATGGTTTGAATATTGTTAATCTGATTAAATTCTTTGAAATGAAATTACCTGCCAGAAAATCGCTTCGCTGTTCGTTTAGCGGTTTAAAAAAAAAACAAACATAATATATATATATACATACCTATAGATGTGTCCAGTAAAAAAAAAAAAGCAGTAAAAAAAAAAATGTACTATGTTATTATCGCAAAATGAAGATGGTTTGAATATTGTTAATCTGTGTGGATCTTCATGTTGCGATAATAACATAATACATTTTTGTTTACTGCTTTTCTTTTTTACTGGACCCATCTGGAAGATAAAAATTGTCTAACACACAATTTGTATTAAATAAAAATGGACAGTTTTAAAAGATATTAAAGGTAATATCATATTATAAATATGCCTTTTCTTTTTTTTAATACAGTGCTATTTTGCGCCGCTTAAAGGTCAATATTTGATGTTTGGCATTATAAGCAAATACCAACACGTCTCATCACTATTTTCCTGCAGTTGATCTTAAAAGATGAATATATGGATGCACAATGGTAGGGTTTTCAAATTATTTTTGGTTAAATGTGAAATTTGAAGAATGAAAAAAGGAAAAAAAAAAAAAAAGGAAAAATCGTGTAGAGTCAACAATTCTGGAACATTGTTCATTGCTATGATGGGATCAAGCCTTGCGTCACGGTTGTGTCAAAGTGACCAACATTTGAAGCTAATCCATCAATCATCAAAAGATTTGAGATTACCTTCAACATCGCTTAGCTGTCAATATTTCCACGGCAACTAACTTTAACAAGATGTTCAGAAGAAGAAAAAAAAAAAGGAAAAGAAAAGAAGAGAGAAACTGAAAAGATAACAATCACATCGTTCATGAACGGAAGTCAGACGATTCAGGAAAGAAAAGCCGGAGTTTTTTAAATTTTATTATTATAATTATTTTTTTTTATTCTCTTCGTACATGAATCAAAAAAATATTTTGTTTAATATCTGAACGTTGTTTTTTTTTTTAATTTTTTCCTCCCTTGTAGCGCCACGCAAACAAAGGACGACAAATACGGCTTCTGTAAACGAATCACGTTCCCGACATTGTCGAAAATGTTTAAAGTTGTTTTCCCGCGTTAATTCCGACCTTTTTTCTCTCTCTCTCTGTCTCCCCTCCTTCTCTCCCCCCCCCCCACACACACATTTTTTTTTTAGATAAGTCCGTTTAACCCGGGCCTGTTTCCCTTTTCCTCGCCGTCCGTTATCCGTTAATAAAGCCCAAGACGTCTGCTCCTGCTTGACGTGTGTGCGAGGCGCGAGACGTCGTCGTGGACATGCATACGAATCAGCTCGCGCAAATTATATCCAATCGCATTCGCCCCCCTCCCCTCCCTATGCCGCCCCCCCCTGCCCCCTTTTCCCCACGGCTCTTTCCGAGCTCGCGGTCTCCGGTTTCCGTTTCCGGGATTAGTGGGGACAGAAATGAACAGCCAGTTGTCAGGTCTCGGCCATGTCGTTTTCATTGTTTAGCAAGAACTGCAATCAGGCACCGGATCAAAGCGAGGGCCAATATCTTGGACAGAGAGGAAATGAACATCGGGCTGAGATCGAGGCAGTCGAAGGCCGTCCGTCCCCGAAGATTGAAAAAAAAAAAATAAAAAAAATGTTTTTTTCCCTTCCTGATGGAGGTGGAACGAGAGAGGGGGGGGGGAGAGTTAGTGGTGGAGTCTAGAAAAACAAGGGAAATAATACCAGCGGAAGTGGACGTGTGAACAATGTGAAGATCTGCGTGAAAATTCCTTTTTTTTTTTTTTTTTAAATGCATATATATTTTTTTAATGTAAAAAAAAAATTTAAAAAAATAGCGATCTTGAAAATATAATTGAGCTTCGCGTAATTTAGAGCAAAAGGCTCACTCATAGAATATTCTATAGCTTTTGAGAAAATACCTGTCAGGTGTGAATCTGTGAAAACAAAAAGTAAAGGCAATATTCTTCTTCTTCAGAAAAGAAAAAAAATCGAAGTGTTTCTTTTAAGTTTTGTGTAGTGTTGTATTACAACGGAAGTGCAACACCCGCTGCACATGGGAAATGCTCAACAGTTCCCAAACACAATGTTGCAGATTGTTTGTTTTTTTTTGGTAAGGTTTTTATTCGATTTTCATGCTTTGAAAACAAAAATCAAAGCATCAAGTTCTTGTTTGCTCATGAACTGTACAAAAATAAAATATCCTACATGTTTCAATGGCTGTGTCTTTTAGATATTACAAAGAAAATATTTTACTTGACATTTTTTAATTTTTTTTAAAAAACTTTTGCTATAGAGATATTTTAAGTTATTTATAAGTGATTTTTTGTTTTGTTTATAGCATTACAAACAATGGCACTCAGGTCAATGCTGCACTTATTACGATTTTAAGTGTATGTTCTCCCCCCCCCCTCTTTACAATAACGAAATTGTATTTAATCCATTTCTAAAGACTTTCGTTCTACTCGCATTTCCATCTCGTCGGTGTGTCTGTCTACATGTGATCGAGCGAACTCGCTCGGTTCATCGTTTTACTCGTGGTCTTCTGAAAAGGTCGCATCTGAGCTATGTCAACGTCGCGTCTGCTACGTTCAGTGAACGGCGGGAGAGAAACAATGGATGGGCATGTTAGTTCGCGTGAGAGCTGTGGGATTGTAGAATTTAAAAAAAAAAAATCAATAAAACTTCTCTTGTCGATAATATTCTTTACTACACACATTTAAATTTTAATACCAATTAATAATTAAACAACCACTAAAAAAATTTGGTTTTTTTTTTTCGTATAAATCCTTTATATGGATTTTTTTGTTTACAATTTAGGTAATTGTACGTGATTTATTATTTATTAAGAAGCGGTTACGTAAATGGGTCAACTTTTTGGCGAAAACACTTTTCATATTTCCTGCATTTTTTTTCCCCTTCAAAAATACATTTTATTTTTACGGCATACCCAAATACGTTACAAATGCAAAGCACAGAGCACACAGCATCAGATACACAATTAATCTCCATACCATAAAAACAACAACAACACGCAAACATTGAACGAATCATAATGCATTCCTCCTGCATTCAAACAAAAGGAAAAACAGATTTTCGGGGGGTTGGGGGCGGGAGGTCGTCCTGAAAATCTTAAAGAATGCGCTGTCGTTGGCACCGAGTCTATCAGCCAAGTTTCAGTTGGATTGGAAGAAAGCGGGAAGTGCAAAATAAGTATTAAAAAAAAAAAAAAGTAGTTTTTAACCTGAAAAAAAAGGAAAGCAACAAAACAACGAACGTGTCGGCAGGAAGCCTTCGTCAGCGAACAAAACAACATGCTTGTGTGAAGTGGTTCAGTCAACAGTCCGAAGATTTTGCTTTAAATAGAGAAACAACCGGGGGGGGGGGCGAAGCCTGGGTGGGCGAAGCTGGGGGGGGGGCGAAGCCGGGACGGGGGGGGGCGAAGTTAATATAAAGGATGGAAAAAGTAGCGAATATTTATAGTAATTTTTTTAGGTGGGCGAAGCTGGGGGGGGGGCGAAGCCGGGACGGGGGGAGGCGAAGTTAATATAAAGGATGTAAAAAGTAGCGAATATTTATAGTAATTTTTTTTTAATGAAATACTTTTTATAAAAGACGATTTGAAACGCACTTAAAAAAGTATAACAGAATTTAAATTGTCTTCAAATATATTACGCAAAGAAATGATGTGCAGAAGATCTTTTCAAAAATCAATGAAGCAATAACACATGTTAAAGTTTCATTCGTCTACATTCCATTCGAATCCTCTGGCTACACACGGCGCTCATCTCACACTTCCGCACAGTCTTTCGTTGCGTAAGGCATTTTGTGAAATTTAAATCCATTTTTCTGCTTTGTAGTGGTTTAAAGTCGTCTCGGATAGAAAGTCGTTAAAAGGAAAAGGAAAAAAAATTTTTTTTTTTTTTTTTTTTTTTTTTTTTTTTACATTTAAAATGCAAGTTAAAATTAATGGTGCCGTAGACAAATCATTGATACTAAACTACGTTTTAAATACAAAAAGACGGCTTGGATTGAATCCTTTGCATTAAAAGAATATTGTTTAATGTCTTGAACATTATGTCTTCAGCACCAAGGTCTGTAATTCTCTAGCCCAGAACGCTTCTAAGAAATAACTCCTAAATTTTACTTTTAAAGTAATGGCTATAGGTTAGGTTGGGTTTTTTTTTGTTTTTTTTGTTTTTACTGCTCTTTGGCCCTATAAACGTCTTCTGCGATGCGCTGTTCTTAATTTGAACCTGCATATCCTTGTTTGAAAGCGGAAGTTAAGTTCACTAATGGCCCTCGGGACCTCCTCCTCCTCTCCCCTCATAAGATCTTGAGACGTGGTGTACGTCTGCCCCGAACGCGTTTGACGCGAGCTGCCGCAGTACGGGGGCCAGAACTTGACAGAAAATCCGCTCGGATTTTTAAAGCCGGTAATTTGTTACTTTGGCGTCCACAAAACTCAGACGGGTGTACAGCGCAAGACTTGGGTGCCGCTAATTGTTTGTGCAGTGCTCAGCAGTCGGGGGTGGTGGAGGGGGGGGAGGAGGGGATGTGATGTGTTATAGCATCGGTAATTTATGGCAGTTATTTGATACACGTTTTATCTGAGGGAACTAGAAATGGAAGCGTGTGGCTAGTGTTTGGAGGGGAGGGTAAGTGGCACGTGGAGAAGACCTGTGCCGAAGGGTTAACTGTGGTGGGACATAGTAAGTGGCGCGCGGAGAAGACCTGTGCCGAAGGGTTAACTGTGGTGGGACTTAGTAAGTGGCGCGCGGAGAAGACCTGTGCCGAAGGGTTAACTGTGGTGGGACTTAGTAAGTGGCGCGCGGAGAAGACCTCTGCAAGAGGGTTACCATGACAGGGTAGAAGATCTTAGACATTAAACGTGTTAAATCTCACCAATGGAAATCATGGTATCTTTCAAGTAAACAAAAAAAAAAAAATAATAATAAAAATAAACATTGATCGTTCTTTTTAGAGGTATTGTCCAATGATCTCGGAGATACGTCCAAATGGTCGGGTGAGTGGATGTGGTATATTTTATAGATTTTTTTTCTTCTTTTTTTTTTTCTTTTTTTTTTTTTTTTTTTTTTTTTTTTTTTTTCTTTTTGTTTTTATATTTTTTTTTGTTTTTTTTTTTTCTTTTTTTTTCTCCTTTTTTTTTTTTTGTTGTTTTTTTTGTTTGGACCTTACGTTTATGGCTCCAGGCAGTTTTACCCTTAATTGTGATCATGAAACACAAGAGGGCAGAATTTGTCAGACTTTGAGCTTCTAAGTCGTGCGTCGGTTGATCTTTCAGTCATGTGCGCGTTCGCTAATTTTGGTCAAAGTAATCATTATTCTTTTTTTTTTTTAAATACCTAGAACTATTTTTAAAATTTTTAGCATCTAATATAATATGTCATGTATAATTTTAAATATACCTTTTTGTACTAGATGACAAGTATAATCCGTGGTTTTTTTTTTTTTAGTACAATTATCACCGTTTATTTGTTTAAAGTTATTTTTATCTTGACGTGTTTGTGGGTATTTCTTTATGAAATCCCTGCAACATCTCTTCTTGTTTTTCGTTGCTGAATCAATTTACTGTGCCCCTTTTAAATGTCTAAAATAACCCCTGGTGTCACGTGGTCGTTAAAATTAGCTTCATTAACACAATAACCTGATTGTAAAAAAAAGGGGGTTTTAACGGGACGAATGTTAAATAATGACCTCGCTGTAAATGAAGTTGTGTAAACAGATGTACGAGCACACTGCGGTAAAGGGGGGTAAAAAGGTTGGTAGAAAAAAAAGGCGGGGTAGGGGGGGGGGTAATTTTAGCTCCCCCAATTTCCTGCAATAAACCCACCTCATAAACCTCCCGTGTGTCGGGTGGAGGGTGGGGGCGCGGGGCCCCGCACGGGGTGCAGTTAAAATAAATAAAGTGGAGCATTCCTCCGCTATTAATGCCGTGCTGGCATGTCTCAAAGTCTCTCAAAGTTGATTGGTTGCGGGGGTTGGGGGGCCGTGGGGGTAGAGGGGTTGAAGAGGGGTTCGGAGGGCGTATGTTAAGGGAAGATATAAAAATCGGGATTAAAATCTGTATCATAACAAGATGGGCCGAGACATATGGGAAGGGGTTGGGGGAAGGTTAAGGAGTAGCTGGTTTGGAAGGAATTTTAGAAAAAAGTTACTGGAAATTTGCATCTGAGAGCGCAAAGGGGTTATTTTTGAACTATTAAATTAACATTTATCTCTGAAATAATTTTTGTGTAAGTGCTTAATATATATATATATATATTGAAAGTCAGTTGGATGTTACTGAATGTGGTCACTGAATTACAGTTCAACGTTCATGGACGGTCCAACATATTACCTTCCCGTTTGGTATAAAGTGATAATTATAATCATTTTTTTAAATACGATTATAAACACTTGCAAGTTTGTTTGGGGGGGGGGGGAATCATTAAAATGACCCCACTCGCCTAGTACGACAATGGCAAGCTTTTATCGTATCGATAACTTGGGGTACAGGAGTCGTGCAGAGCTTCAACTTCTTGTCTACTTCAGGACTTTAAAAAAAAAAAGTACCATTTTTGGGAGGAAGTTACTCAAAACCTTTTGTATATTAGGATGTTACAAAATGACATACGTGGGCTACGGAATAGGTGGCATTCAATCAGGGATTCTCTCAAGATACCCTTGGAGGATCCAATCATAGTTTTCGGGGGGCGTCGTAGCCCGGTTTTCTCCATTTCCGCGGCATAGCTTTTATGCATTTGGGGGACTTTCAATTTTAAATTTCCATCAATATGCATCTATGTCAAGCCATGATGGGACATAGAAAATGTTAACAATCGTTTTTGCTTTAATCAAGTAAAATATATATATATATATTTTAAATAATATAATTCCATATGTAAATTACCAAATACTGACCTTGAGGCCTTACTCCGTCAATATCACGTGCGGGGGAGAAAAGGCCACTGACCGGAAGCCGGGGGAAATGTGGATGGAGGGCCATTTTCTCTCCAGAACTAGATCCGTCTCTGGAAGCCCCGCCCTCTGCCGCGGCGCGCGCGGCCATCTGGGCGGCGTGCACGTGAGCCTCGAGTCCTGCTCGCGCGGCATTGGGCGTGGCCAGATTGTAAGGGTACGACAGCGTCGAGTGAGTCAATGACAACGGGAAGTGACCACCAAGTCCTGCAAACCTGGCGGCCGCCGCTGCTGCCGGCCAATGGGCTGCGGCCCCCGGGGGTAAGAACAGAAATCCCTGATTGGGGTGAGGTCTCTGGGGTGACGATGACGGAATTGCGGACGATGTGATGTAGGACGACCTGCCCAGCGCCGACGGCGAGGCAACGGTCGATGTGTGGTGGCTGTTGGAGGTTGAGGACGACGTTGAGTTTGTCGATGTGGACGACGACGACGATGAAGTGGTGTTGATGAAATCCGATATGGACCAGATCTTGGGGCGGGTCACAGGGGGCGTGGCGCTGACCGGATTCCTGGTGGGGCTGGAGGCCCTCCCGTCGTTCGGGTTGGCTGACGGCGGATTTTTGGAAACGGATTCGCCCGATTCTCGGGAATCCCCGATGTCCGACTGAGATCTCCGTCCTGAGAGTTTTTCGCTGTGCTTCGAACGACCTTCGCCGACGTCGTCTCTCGGCTCCACCGAGGACGAGGCGCGGAGCGGGGAGCGGTCCCTCGATGACAAGTGTCTCTCTCGTTCGGTGACGTCAGCCACGAGGCGCCGGCTGTGGAAGCTGTCTCTCGACGCATCGTCGTCGTCGTCGTCGTCATCCTCACTGATGTCGTCATCGTCGACTCTGATGATCCGCTCCTTATAGGGTCGATTGTTGTTTTCCAACGTATGCACGGAATCTGGAAAGTAAAAAAAAAAACACATTTAAAAAAAAAAAAAATTAACGGCAAGAATTAAGCTTCTCTTTTTGTTCAAGCACCTTTAGAGTGAGTTTAGCACAAAGCTGTGATCGAAAGGGACTTCTGCTCATCCCCTTCGGGATTCATCCAGTATACTTTCGAAATACCTTTAACCAAGTTAACATCGGTACTTGTATCTTACGACTAAAGTCAGTGGCGTAGAAGCTAGGGCTAGAGCCAAACGGGACAGGTCAAGAAATTTTATGGTACCATTTCATTGAAACACACAAAAAAATGCAATCTCAATATCAGGAATAAAAGTGCTGCCAGAGGCGGACAAACACACACAACCTCCCCCCCCCCCCCCCCCCCCCACTCGTCAGCTTTCACGGTGGATGTACAGTATAATGATGTTAAAAAGACAAGACAACGCATGAAAGCCACTTTCAAAGTAGTTACAGACAAATTTTACAACAAAATAATTTTTTTTAAAATTCGAAGGCTTACACAAGTAAGCCAGGTTAACGAGCAGGCGGGATCGTATCAGCCGTCACGAGCCGGGTGTAAGGTGCTTACTTACACGACACAACACCGTCCATGTGCAGCCGATGTAAGCGTTTTTGCGCGTGACCGGAGATGCCGCCTGGGTATGGCCATTTATCAAAGGATTACATATTACATTACTAACGGGATCTGAGGGCTACTCCCCCGAGTCTCTCGTTTCCCTATACGGTGTATCGATTGTAAACAAAAATCAGGGCGATATCGCATTGATACCACTGTGTTATGTTACGTATATGATGTCTGATGTCAGGGATTCTGGGGACAATTCGGAAATTGAAATTTTTTTTTTTAACAAAAATTATTTTCGTTTTTTGTTTTTTTAAAATAAAAAATGAACATGGTTCACATGTTTTAAACTTAAAAAAATATGTCTGGGATAATGATATGTTTACCTACATACATACATTACATACATACATACATACATACATACATACATACATACATACATACATACATACATACATACATACATACATACATACATACATACACACATACATACATACATACATACATACATACATACATACATACATACATA
>CAXITT010000289.1:181543-197314 GCA_964033795.1 Lymnaea stagnalis
AAAAATAACAAAAAAAAAAAAAAAAAAAAAAAAAACAACAAACCTTCAGTCTCTGTTGTAAAGACCCCCCCCCCCCCAAAAAAAAAAAACACCCCCTCGGGGAGCCTCCATTTAAACTCAAACGGTTTTTCGTTTGCGTGTATTGTGTATTATATGACATGATGGCAACAGATTTTGAAATAACAATATCTGTCCGGGCCTTGACCCTATTGTTACAGTGTAGGTATTGTAAACACTGCTAGTTTTGTAACGTCAAATATTATGCTATGCATGTTAACAGACGCGCAAATCTATATTATATATATATATATGTATATGCATCCGTTCTATTCATCGAATAGTGAACCAAATTCTTTTAAAGTCCACGTAAATTTTAACTTTGACACCCTCCTCTCTCCTCCCCACCCCCCTACCCCATAAATCTTTTTCTTAACGATTGTACATCGCCGGGTAGCCTACTTAAAAATAAATAAATCGTAATTAAGATGTGATGAAGATACAATCTTCACTTCACATCCCAATAGGAGATGTCCAAACAATGAGAGTGATTCGAACAACTTACCTGTGACTGTGTCGTTGGCGGTGATGTGCGGGGGAGGTTTGGTGGAGGGGGAAAACTAGGGAACTGGGCAAGAGACATCGTGGTTGGTATTGAGAGTCTTTCACTTTGACCGGTCCGGACACAAACGTCTCCCAAGAATATGTCCTTTTAAGAGTTTTAAAAGGGGTGGGAGGGGGGGATTAATCCAGGTGACGGGCTAATGAGAGGAATCCATTGGATCCTTGGAATTCCATTCTTCACACAATGCCGACAGCAGGAACACACGGTTGTTTCAGATTTGCATGCACTGTTTCTTTCACAGCACTCGTAGCCGACTCAGGCGTGATGGCCTCATATCGCATATCTTTGATGATTGTATCCAGTGCGAGATTCTTTGCGAGTGTCAGAAGCGTTGAGCAGCGTTGAGGGGCGTGTGTGCGTGCGTTGTCGTGGACAATCCGTGCCACGGTCTTTGACGACCTCTGCGATTCTTTAAGTCCTACAGTGTTTCACAGCTGCGGCGGCCATAGTGCGGGACAGCGGTCATTTGTCAATGATGGCGTGATCATATGATGTCCATTTACAAGAATTATTTATTATAAACATACACGAAGGGTTTTTCTCTTTCTGTGTGTGTGTGCGTGTCACTGACGCAAGCTGTAACTGTAAGCTAATGCCTGTAACTGTAATTTATAACACATTGTTTAAAACTATCGAAATCAATGTATTAATAATGTAACATTTATATTTATTTTAAACGCTATGTAAAAATGGGATTTTCCTACTTATAGAAAGTGCTGGTTGAAAAATTATGTATGCCTATTTTTTAATTTTTTTGGAACAAGTCCATATTTTCTATGATAAAGAAGTATATCTAATACTTTCAAAGAAGATTTATTTTTCTTAACTACACGTTTAAAAACATGATTTTCTCAACTAATAAAGCACAACAATAGATTTTGATTCCTGAACACAACACACACACACACACACATATATATATACATATATATATATATATAGTGTGTGTGTTATATAAGAATATATATAAAAGAGAGAATATATAAAATATACAATATAAAGTGGAAAAATATATATATATATATATATATATATATATATATATATATATATATATATATATATATCTAACTGGACATCCCGAGATATCTTTAGGGTAGCGAAGGCCAGTATGTAGGAGGAAGAGAACAAAACAAACATAAACAGAAATATCACATTTTGGACTGTTCTATGCAGTTCTATTCAAACATCCCAATTTTTAGCAGTCAATGCACCAATAAGAACGTTTCTCAGTTTCTTTATGTGTAAACATGGCATTCATAAATAATTGAACTGATACAAGTTTTTTTTTTAAACAAAAAACTTGCTTTGTTTTGTTAGGTTGTTTTTTTTTTCCAACGCCATGTCTGAAACTCGTGTACATGACTTTCGAAGCTGTTTTTAAAATAGTTGCAACTCTTAGTCCATTCCTCTCGGATACCACATTGCGTCTAAATGTTAATTTTTAAAAAATTTATATTGACTCTACTGTTGCTCGTTCGCCGCAGAAGGCTTCTTGCCGACACGTTCATTATGTTGCGTCAGGTTTTCCCCTACTCATACTCTTCTTCGCGCATTTCCTTTTAACTTATAATTATAGTCCGTCATAAACATAACGGCACGTACTTAACACAAGAAATTACAGCTAGAAATAAAAAAAAAAAAAAAAAAAAATCCTTCATCCCCCGTTGTAAAAACACCCCCCCCCCCCAAAAAAAAAAATATATATAAACGTATAATTAAACTTCAAGCTATTACAACCCTTACTTTAAATGACGTATATGCCCTACTCTTAAAACCGTGCTTGCTGGTCGAGAAGTCTAGAAGGAATCCTAGTTGATCCGTTCCACTTAATTTTAACACACGTTTTCTAAAGCCCGGGCTTCGCACAAAAATGAGACTATAATTCTAAGGACGGTGAAGATATCGCTGCGGCCAAGTATCATATTTGTTAACACGGAACCTCCTCGATAACAGGAAGCTGAAGCAAATCGGCGAGCGGTCCTTTCCTACCCGAGTGAGAATACAACCCACGAGTCTACTCCACAAAGTGCGAGCCGAGGGCCGAGGGCTTCTCCTCGCTCCCACACCGACAGAACACGTGAGTCCAAATAATGTTGAACCCTGTAAACTATCCGCCGAGGGCTCGCTTTTTTTTGTTTCGTTCTTTTTTTGGAGGGAAAAAAAAAAAGAAAACCCTCTCTCTCTCTCTGAACTCTCTCTCTCTCGCCCACGGCAGTATCTCCCTTAGCATTAATATTGAATCATTTGCAATTTATTGTCCTCGCAAATGGCGGCCAAGCCACGGCTGCGTTTGGTTCCCTGGCCCGAAACCCTCCCACCGAAACGGAGGCTCCCTGGTTGTCTCACGGGGGGGGGGGGGGGAGGGGGGGGGGGGGTTCGGTATCCTGCCAGTCAGCCTGGAATAACAGGAAAAAGGAGGCGTGCCGTAAGGGTAGTGACAGCGCGTGGGGCTGAGATCCCGATTGGCTTCCGGGTCGTTGGCAGTTGGAGTACTGGGTATTGATCGTCTGTGTCGGCCCGGTTTGATAGACGTTTGAATTGGGTTGTCAAACCTCTTCGGGCCCCGCCCACTCCTAAAAAAAAAGAAAGAAAAAAAGCAGCTTTCTTCTTCTCGCGGTGTCTCTGACCAACGAATGAGTGGCTAGGCTTAGGACGAAAGCTTGTGTTCGACGTGGAAAATGTTTTGATGGGCGGCGGTGGTGGTGGTGCTGGTGGTGGTGGGGTCCGATAGCATGGGTGTCGTCGGGCGGAGGGGGGAGAGAGAAAGTCAGACATTCTCTTTGCCTCTCTCTCTCTCTCGTGTGGTCGTGTCCGTATTTTTTTTTAGGGGAGCCTCGGCAGAATGTTTAGAGCGGAGTTGCGTCCCATGTTGACTTGTGTCGAAACAGACCCAGGACACGACGCTGGCGTTAGGGTACTTTATTTCCCGGAGAAGAGGGGGCCCCCACAATTTCTTTTTTTTTTTTATATATTTTTTTTTAAATTTAATTTTTTTGTAAGGTCGGATGAAAAAAGAAGAAAGTGAAGCGATAGAAAGAATAAATAAAATGCATTCAGACGATCGAGATAAACATTTTTCTCAAGTTGAAGAGAACAGAATGATTGAAGAGTGGTGGCAGTGTGGACAAATTAGTTCTGAGAACGTTGTTGTTACGGGATTTCTTTCCTTATAAGGGTATGGCCAACTGTCTTTATTACTAATGTCATGTCTACTACTACTTCTAGGCTTTAGTAAAGGAGTTCACACATTAAGATATCGATTTAATTTAAATTAATGAAGTGGTTTGTCCTCCTGGAACTTTGAGACAAGTAGCAGTTCAATTAATAACTAAATAATTTATTTTCAAACCTTCATCTCTCCTTCTCTCTTCCTCCATTCCCTCTCCCTTTCTTTCTCCCTTAACCTCATCTCTTTTCCCCCTATATTTATATCTCTCTGACGACATCATTTTTCTCTCAAATTCTTTAAGACTTTAAGACTCTGTCTTCTTTTGCCTTTACTTTTCTTTCTCTCTTTTTCTCTCCTTCTCTCCTTCACTCCCCCACCTTTCGCCCCATTGTTCTCCCTCGCACCCCCCCTCTCTCTCTCTCCTTCTCACTCCCCCTTTCTCCCTCTGTTTCCCCTCTATCTCTAACTTTCTCCATATACTTCTAATTACGCCAATTTAATATGTACTGTAACCATTGTGAAACTAGACTTATCTAGTTACTAACACACAATACATGTATTATATAGTTATATATACAACCATCATAAATTATCTATAGCCTATCTATATCTATATAAGCCTTGCTCAGGGTCAAACAAGGAAAAAGCTGTGCTGACTGCAGCTCTGTATCTTCTACCGAGATAATTAAATATTTCGACTTAGTAAATACAAAAACTATTTATACACTATACTAATGAGTCCGGAAACTCATTTATTGAATTTACATGTTACATTTGATTAAACTCTAATTTTTATCAAAGTGTCCACCATTAGCTTCAACACAGACTTTAAGACGGGCTCTCCCTTGACCAATCATCCAAAACAGTACTATTCCCCCCCCCCCCCCCCACAAAACGTTTTTCCTGTTTTTTTTTTTTTTCAATGCATGTTGTTAGTGCGTCTTTGCTAGATGTAACATTTGTGGGTGTCTTAAGCCGTTAAGATCCCAAAGTGCCTGTCCGATTGCCCGGAATCATCCATCACGTTGCAGTAGGCCTACTTTAAAAAAAAAATGAGGTCATGATGAGCTCATAGTTATGTAACTTTAAAAAAAAAAATTTTCTAGTGCATTATTCACAATTCAGAGATAATTTTATATTAGTGAGTGGTATTGTGCATTGTAATTACAATGCCTTAATAGCTCCAATGAGAGTACCACTCAATTACGTATATTTAACAACAACAAAAAAACTCCATCAACATTGAAATCCATCCATCCCTGTGGCGCTACAACCCGTGTAAAAGGGCTTCGGCCTGCCTCACCACTTCCTTCCACTCAGAACGCTGAAAGTCAACATTGAAATCCATCCATCCCTGTCTCGCTACAACCCGTGTAAAAGGGCTTCGGCCTGCCTCACCACTTCCTTCCACTCAGAACGCTGAAAGTCAACATTGAAATGCGTTAAATTAAAACAAAAACACTTGCCTTAACATAAATTATTTACAAAAACGAATACATTAAAAATACGTTTCTTATTAATTGATCAACATAAGAGTTGGAGCGTGATCGCCTTATTGGAAGCCTTATTGGAAGCCTTATCGGAAGCCTTATCGTAAACCTTATTGGAAGCCTTATTGGAAGCCTTATTGGAAGCCTTATTGGAAGCCTTATTGGAAGCCTTATTGGAAGCCTTATCGGAAGCCTTATCGGAAGCCTTATCGGAAGCCTTATTGGAAGCCTTATTGGAAGCCTTATTGGAAGCCTTATCAAAGCCTTATTGGAAACCTTATTGGAAGCCTTATTGGAAGCCTTATTGGAAGCCTTATTGGAAGCCTTATCAAAAGCCTTATTGGAAGCCTTATTGGAAGCCTTATTGGAAGCCTTATCAAAAGCCTTATTGAAAGCCTTATTTTAAGCAATTTTTGTAAAGCTCTGAGAACCTAAAGGCTAAGCCCTCAAGAACTGATCCCGTCCATTTCAGAGGGTCGCCGTGGCATCCTGGGATACGATGCTGTGTTGCTGAGAGAGGGGGGGGGATAAAACCATCGTCAAGGCGTGGGGTAAGCTCGAACCCCCCCCCCCCTTCCCACCAAAAAAAACTTATAATGATGAAGCAACACATATGATATATCTTGTACATTTCATAATGTATGAAACATTATCTGAAGTTATGTTAACCCCTATCTCTTCAGATATATTTGCTAGTGGTGTGGCTGCTTCCTATTCACAACCCCCCCCTCCCCCCAACCTTTTTTTTTTATCTTATCATGTTTTATATTAATAGTGCTGAATGAAAAAAAAAAGTGCTGTCAAGAAGTGAGCATCAAGCCTGGTGGTTAAACTCATGTCAAAAGGTTGACATTTTTTTTCCGGAGGCGACTATTATATCATTATTAATCAATAAAGAGCTACGGCTATTGTGTAGGACTGTCTGTAGGATTATTGTTTAAATGCCAGGAGGTTAAGGTGTAGGACTGTCTCCAGGACTGTTGTTATAACGCCGGCAGGTTAAGGTGTAGGACTGTCTCCAGGACTATTGTTATAACACCGGCAGGTTAAGGTGTAGGACTGTCTCCAGGACTATTGTTATAACGCCGGCAGGTTAAGGTGTAGGACTGTCTCCAGGACTATTGTTATAACGCCGGCAGGTTAAGGTGTAGGACTGTCTCCAGAACTATTGTTATAACGCCGGCAGGTTAAGGTGTAGGACTGTCTCCAGGGCTATTGTTATAACGCCGGCAGGTTAAGGTGTAGGACTGTCTCCAGGGCTATTGTTATAACGCCGGCAGGTTAAGGTGTAGGACTGTCTCCAGGACTATTGTTATAACGCCGGCAGGTTAAGTTGTAGGACTGTCTCCAGGGCTATTGTTATAACGCCGGCACCCTTTGTAGATGGTGGTGCATGCAATTCTTTTTGGTTTAACGAGACATTATGACCACATCAACGCATGAAATTCTGTTTGGTTTAACGAGACATCATGACCACATCAACGCATACAATTCTGTTTGGTTTGACGAGACATCATGACCACATCAACGCATACAATTCTGTTTGGTTTAACGAGACATCATGACCACATCAACGCATGCAATTCTGTTTGGTTTAACGAGACATCATGACCACATCAACGCATACAATTCTGTTTGGTTTGACGAGACATCATGACCACATCAACGCATACAATTCTGTTTGGTTTAACGAGACATCATGACCACATCAACGCATGCAATTCTGTTTGGTTTAACGAGACATCATGACCACATCAACGCATACAATTCTGTTTGGTTTGACGAGACATCATGACCACATCAACGCATACAATTCTGTTTGGTTTAACGAGACATCATGACCACATCAACGCATGCAATTCTGTTTGGTTTAACGAGACATCATGACCACATCAACGCATACAATTCTGTTTGGTTTAACGAGACATCATGACCACATCAACGCATACAATTCTGTTTGGTTTGACGAGACATCATGACCACATCAACGCATGCAATACTGTTTGGTTTAACGAGACATCATGACCACATCAACGCATACAATACTGTTTGGTTTAACGAGACATCATGACCACATCAACGCATACAATTCTGTTTGGTTTAACGAGACATCATGACCACATCAACGCATACAATTCTGTTTGGTTTAACGAGACATCATGACCACATCAACGCATACAATTCTGTTTGGTTTGACGAGACATCATGACCACATCAACGCATACAATTCTGTTTGGTTTAACGAGACATCATGACCACATCAACGCATACAATTCTGTTTGGTTTGACGAGACATCATGACCACATCAACGCATACAATTCTGTTTGGTTTAACGAGACATCATGACCACATCAACGCATACAATTCTGTTTAATTTGACAAGACATTATGACCACATGAACGCATGCAATACTGTTTGGTTTAACGAGACATCATGACAACATCAACGCATACAATTCTGTTTGGTTTAACGAGACATCATAACCACATCAACGCATACAATTCTGTTTGGTTTAACGAGACATCATGACCACATCAACGCATACAATTCTTTTTATTTAACGAGACATCATGACCACATCAACGCATGCAATTCTGTTTGGTTTAACGAGACATCATGACCACATCACCGCATGCAATACTGTTTGTTTTAACGAGACATCATGACCACATCAACGCATGCAATACTGTTTGGTTTAACGAGACATAATGACCACATAAACGCATGCAATACTGTTTGGTTTAACGAGACATCATGACCACATCAACGCATGCAATACTGTTTGGTTTAACGAGACATCATGACCACATCAACGCATGCAATTCTGTTTGGTTTGACAAAACATCATGACCACATCAACGCATGCAATACTGTTTGGTTTAACGAGACATCATGACCACATCAACGCATGCAATACTGTTTGGTTTGACGAGACATTATGACCACATCAACGCATGCAATACTGTTTGGTTTGACGAGACATCATGACCACATCAACGCATACAATTCTGTTTGGTTTAACGAGACATCATGACCTCAACATACGCATGCAATTCTGTTTGGTTTAACGAGACATCATGACCACATCAACGCATACAATTCTGTTTGGTTTAACGAGACATCATGACCACATCAACGCATGCAATACTGTTTGGTTTAACGAGACATCATGACCACATCAACGTATACAATTCTGTTTGGTTTAACGAGACATCATGACCACATCAACGCATACAATTCTGTTTGGTTTAACGAGACATCATGACCACATCAACGCATACAATTCTTTTTGGTTTAACGAGACATCATGACCACATCAACGCATGCAATACTGTTTGGTTTAACGAGACATCATGACCACATCAACGCATACAATTCTGTTTGGTTTAACGAGATATCATGACCACATCAACGCATACAATTCTGTTTGGTTTAACGAGACATCATGACCACATCAACGCATACAATTCTGTTTGGTTTAACGAGACATCATGACCACATCAACGCATACAATTCTGTTTAATTTGACAAGACATCATGACCACATCAACGCATACAATTCTGTTTAATTTGACAAGACATCATGACCACATTAACGCATACAATTCTGTTTGGTTTAACGAGACATCATGACCACATCAACGCATACAATTCTGTTTGGTTTAACGAGACATCATGACCACATCAACGCATACAATACTGTTTGGTTTAACGAGACATCATGACCACATCAACGCATACAATTCTGTTTGGTTTAACGAGACATCATGACCACATCAACGCATACAATTCTGTTTGGTTTAACGAGACATCATGACCACATCAACGCATACAATTCTGTTTGGTTTAACGAGACATCATGACCACATCAACGCATACAATTCTGTTTGGTTTAACGAGACATCATGACCACATTAACGCATACAATTCTGTTTAATTTGACAAGACATAATGACCACATCAACGCATACAATTCTGTTTGGTTTAACGAGACATCATGACCACATCAACGCATACAATTCTGTTTAATTTGACAAGACATCATGACCACATTAACGCATACATTTCTGTTTGGTTTAACGAGACATCATGACCATATCAACGCATGCAATACCGTTTGGTTTAACGAGACATCATGACCACATCAACGCATACAATACCGTTTGGTTTTACGAGACATCATGACCACATCAACGCATAAAATTCTGTTTGGTTTAACGAGACATCATGACCACATCAACGCATACAATTCTGTTTGGTTTAACGAGACATCATGACCACATCAACGCATACAATTCTGTTTGGTTAGACAAGACATCATGACCACATCAACGTATACAATTCTGTTTGGTTGACAAGACATCATGACCACATCAACGCATACAATTGTGTTTAATTTGACAAGACATCATGACCACATTAACGCATACAATTCTACTTGGTTTGACAAGACATCATGACCACATCAACGCATACAATTCTGTTTAATTTGACAAGACATCATGACCACATCAACGTATACAATTCTGTTTGGTTTGACAACACATCATGACCACATCAACGCATACAATTCTGTTTAATTTGACAAGACATCATGACCACATCAACGCATACAATTCTGTTTGGTTAGACAAGACATCATGACCAAATCAACGCATACAATTCCGTATGGCGCAGTCCCAACAGCGTCACGTCGCGTTAATCTAAACCTTCAGGTCAAGTGTTGATAAACCATTTTTTTTTTTAAATTTGTAAGTTATTTCTTTAAAAAAAACACTATCTGACAGAGAGACTTACGGCTCCTAGCTGGTCCCATGTTAGCTGATAACCCACTTATCAATTAATCCATTGGCTTCTACGCGTTTATCTCTTCTTATTTTCCAGTTGATGTTCAAGAGGGTGCGTACTAGAATGTGTCGAGCTGAAAGTAAACGAAAAGCTGAATGGAGACGATATCGTTGGTTGGTTAAACGGTATTGTATCCAGAGTTAGTATTCGAACAGCAGAGAAGACGGTGGAGGTTTTGCTTGCATAGGCGACGAGCATGAACCCCGCATGCATGTGTATATATATCACCATCAGCTTTAGAGTCAGATACTTTTATTTTTTAATCTGTCCTTTATGTTAATTTTTTCTTTTAATCTATTGCCGCAAATCTCCGCGTAATGGACATTGACGACAATCCAATGCTGAACCTATTTTGGCGTTTTGTTGTTAAAGCGGGTAGCGATCAATCTATTTATTGATTATTTATTGATTGCCTTTTACAACAAACAAACAAACAAACAAACAAAAAGAATGACCAATATCGAGTTTGATCTTCTTAAGTATATGAATTTTGTGACAACTAAACTTTAAAAGAATGTCTGCATGACTAAAAATGACATGCTAAACACCCAAAATCGCATGGCGTATAGAGTAGGAATGTCAAACAGGTGGGCCGCAGGCCGCATGCAGCTCTATGCAATCACACATTCGGCTCGCACAAAGGATAGCGTAATTTTGTCATTTAACTACAATCAAAATTGTTTAATTACTTCAATACTTTCCAAGCATGTATAATGTGACTAGTGATTAAACCATTTGCATGGACATTATATGTTTGAAAGTGTAAGTAATTAATATTTTCTTCAAAAATGTTTTAGTTACATGACTTCAAAAAGTTGTCGTGCGTGCCCTCGCAACAACACAAATGTGACCCACATGGCCCTCGGGGGCATCTAAGTTTGACATGCCTGGTATAGAGTCTATTGGTTTGCCTTCTCACAGGAACTATATATATATATATATATATATATATATATATATATATATATATATATATATATATATATATATATATATATATATATATATATATATATATATATATATATATATATATATATTTGCTTGCTCTCACAAACAATATATATATATATATATATATATATATATATATATATATATATATATATATATATTATATACATATACATATACAAAAAGATTTCTGGGTACAATAAACACAACAACTGTTCTGACGTATGAGCGAGTGGATCACAAAATAACGTTTATGGAGTCGACCATTGTTGACGTCTTCCAGATCGTCTAATTCCTGTTTATTTCAGATAATGCTAGAAGAGGGATGCGCTGAGTTTAAAGGAATGCTTGCGTGACAAAATGTTATCATTTCACGCAGTGCTTCCCAGCCTGTGCTCCGCGAAGCCTCGTTGGCAGATCGTATGGGGGTTCTTCGTGCATTTCTTAAGGGATCTGCTCTTTTTGAAAACCATTGTTTTAACTTTATTCATGTCTTAATTTATTCGAAATCAGTTGTTTTTTTTATTTCTCCTTTTTTTTCCCCCCGGGGGCTTGTATCCGGACGGAGCAACAATTTCTCACATGTATCTCAGTTTACCATCTTTAAATTTCATCTGTAGACATACAAACTCTCTGCATAATATCCTACAACTAAATGTTTGACTTCAACAGTAATATGCACGGCGGGGATCGTGCACGGCCTCGGGCTTTGATCCTCACGGGAAGGCACCTCGAGCACGAGGGAGAGAACCCCGATCTGATTGTACACCGGAAGTGTTGTTTGTAGTGTTCATAGCACAAATATTGGGATGTGAAGTCATGTTGAGAAAATTCTGATCTGGTCAACGGGGGGGGGGGGGGGGGGGGGGGGGGGGGAAGGTACGAAGTGACGTAATTACACAACAGTTGCTTCCTGTTGAAGTTAGTATTTAAAAGAAAATGAGTAAGCGATGCAGCACCTAGGACAATAGAGTCGGAGGAGTCGTCACAGTGGCGTAGGAAGTGGGTGTAAATTGAGGCGGTCCGCCCCAGGCGGTAACTTTTTTCTCTTTTTTAAGAGGGGCTACGTCAATGTATAGTCGCAGTGTCGGCAATTTCGAGATCAATGGAATTGGAAGGGAATTTTTTTTTTTTATCCGAACCTCATTGCCAAAATACGGAGGTGTAAGCCTACGGCCTACGGCCAACGATACGTCCTGGGACCTATATGAATTGGACCTAGCATAAAAAAAATCTCAAACCTTCAAACCTAACGAAATAGCGACTAAAAAGACCTTTCAATTGAACAGGTCTGTTGTCTGACTATAGTTATAAGACAAAAGGGATTTCCACGTTGTACTCGATAAGACAGGCTTGTTAAATGCTGTCCCTCTATATCTCCTATTTATTACTAAATACTAAAATACGTTAGAGCGATTTTGTTTGTCCACTGTGAACATAAATTATGGGTTTCCCGGCTTTGATGTGTTTGAAAGAGATGGATTAATGGTAAGATTTATAGTTGGCGATACTACGGCCTCCAACAATTTGCTTACAAGAAATACCACTCCATATTACACCAAGAATACGTAGGCGCAAAAGCTTACAGATGGATAACGTCATGATGGATGTCATCGAGGATGTAAATGTAACAGTTCACAAAAGATGAAATCATCACCGGAGCCAGGATTTCCTTAAATAGATGCTAAGTATGAAGGACATCATTTGAGAGACATAATGCACGGTGAAATGTTAAAAAGATTTTGTTTAAAAAAAAAATTATAAAAACATCAAGTTGTTTAAGGAATAAAAAAAATCGTTTGCATAATCTCAAAGATTTGATCAGTTCGAGCAGATTTGACTGGTTTTTAAATTGAGTTACACATGCGTCTTCGATGTGAAGGCATACGGATCAGTGTACAATGTTTGGAACTACAATACCAGCGTTCCGAAATGATAATGGACCAATCGCAATTGGGGAAAACTATAATGATATGCATTCCGATACGTTGTCTGGAGAAAGTCACGTGGACAAATTTGAAAAGTGTTGGACCACGCTAAAGCTAATAGCTTCAATGAGACCAGCCAGACACATGAACAAGTGGTGTAAATTTAACAAATATTTAAATAAGCTTTCGTCATTAGGAAAAGGGGGCAAAAATTCAAATACAAACGTTTGCTGTGGTGAAAACAACTTACAAATAGTTTATTTCTCATTCAAAGCACAAGCAATAGTAAGTTTATACCGAATTGTATGTCAAACATCGTTTAAATATTTTTTTTTTGTAAAGTGTAAAATTTGTAAAATTCAGAACAGTTTGTGATACATCTTTTAAAAATGTTTTTTTGTCAGTCAAATTTTCCCTGCACATTAAAGCTAAGACATCTATATTTTAATGTATTTAATTACAAATAAGGACAAACTATTTTCTACAATCAGCTAAAGAATAAACCTAGCTCATCAACACTCCCTCCCCTCCTCACTCCCTCAAAAAAGAAAAAAAGAGAGAGGTGGAATTCTACTCCGCGAACGAACTATTCGATGCTATATATATCTTCCCACGCCAGTGATTCTCATTCAGTTATACGGCGGTGGAAATAATATCCATTCATTAAACAATAATTAAAGTAAGTAGGCAACAATTTTGTCAGGAAGATGGCTATCTTCCCTCTAAGAGATTCCCAGCACCTTGTGTGTATACCACATAACGTTGCCGTCATACTGCACTCTCTGCCATCTGATTTTAATTTAGACATCCAATTAAAGCTCTGACCTTTTTCTCTCCCCCTCTCTCTCTCTCTTTCCCCGCAACACAAAATAGGAGCGAGCAGTTGTTTCTCACATGATGGCTGTATGAAGATTGCTATCGTGGCTTTGAAGAAATAAACAACCCAAAGCCGAACACACAAACAAGGATGACAAGGACCCATTTAAAAAAAAAAAAAAAAGAAAAGAAAAGAAAGAAAAATGGTTAGAAATGATTCTCAACTCAATGCATCACACCATAGGGCAACAACGCACGCTAGGGCAACACACACTAGAACAACAAAACACGCAATAGGGGGCAACAACACGCGATTGGGCAACAACGCACGCTAGGGCAAAACACACTAGAACAACAAAACACGCAATAGGGGGCAACAACACGCGATTGGGCAACAAAGCACGCTAGGGCAAAACACACTATAACAACAACAAAAAACGCAAGAGGGGGCAACAACACAACAGAGGGCAACAACGCACGCTAGGGTAACACACACTAGAACACCAAAACACGCAATAGGGGGCAACAACACAACAGAGGGCAACAGCGCACGCTAGGGCAACACACACTAGAACAACAAAACACGCAATAGGGGACAACAACACAACACAGGGCAACAGCGCACGCTAGGGTAACACACACTAGAACAACAAAACACGCAATAGGGGGCAACAACACAACAGAGGGCAACAGCGCACGCTAGGGCAACACACACTAGAACACCAAAACACGCAATAGGGGGCAACAACACAACAGAGGGCAACAACGCACGCTAGGGTAACACACACTAGAACACCAAAACACGCAATAGGGGGCAACAACACAACAGAGGGCAACTGCGCACGCTAGGGCAAAACACACTAGAAAAACAGACACGCCATAGGGGGCAACAACACGCCACTGGGCAACAACGCACGCTAGGGCAAAACACACTAGAACAACAAAAAAAAAAGCAAGAGGGGGCAACCACAAACCATAGGGCAACAACGCACGCTAGGGTGACAACGCATGATGCTAGGGAAAAAACGCACTATGACAACTAAATATGCACTAGGGGGCAACAACGCACGAGGGGGCAGAAACGCACGCTAGGACAAACAGAGGGGTGTCTTCATTTCAACACGTAGAACCAATTTACGTTGGAGTGGAGTAGGTGTTAGTCTATTAACGATTCCGAGGTCAGAGCTTCGACCCCAAGTCAGAGCTTCGACTCCGAGGTCAGAGCTTTGACTCTACTGTCAGAGATTCGACTCCTCGGTCAGATTCGACTCCTCGGTCAGAGCCTCGGCTCCGCGGTCAGAGATTTGTCTCCGGGGTAAGAGCTTCGACTCCCCAGTCAGATCTTAGACTCCGAGTTCTGATCTTTGACTCCGAGGTCAGAGCTTCGACTCCCATGTCAGAGCTTCGACTCAGAGATGAGAGCAGTGATGCGAGCGATTCTCCTTTAAAAGTTTGGCGAAACGCAGTATGACGCATTCTTTGCATTGTTCGGCGTCGTCCATAAGCCACCCACACTAAAGGTAAACACATGTTTTCAAACGCAAACAAACACTCCCCAAAACGCAAAGTGTTGTAGGCTCATTCAATACATACGGATACATTTACTCCCCCGAAACATATAGTGATATATGTTCCTTAAACACATACTACGTAACCACATCACTTTTTGTTCTTCTTCTTTTTTAATGAACCACACACACGTTTCCAGGGCGCCAATTCTCAGATCAGTTCGTTTAAATCTGAATCAACTCCCCATATAATGCACAAAGCTCCCCTCCCCCAGCCCCCCCCCCCAATGACCCAATTTATCCCTCCCTTTCTTCTTTTTTTCCTACGCAAACACACACGTGCTGTCTTACCCCCATGTTGATCTCACACTGTTTTTAAAAGACTCTTTACCCTCAGTCCCCCCTCTCCCCCCCCTCCCCCGGCAACCGTT
>CAXITT010000289.1:206362-223533 GCA_964033795.1 Lymnaea stagnalis
GGGGGGGGTGGCGGGGGGGGGGGGGAGGTTGGAGATGGAGGGAAGGTTGGGGGGGGGGGGGGGGGGGGGGGGGGGGGGGGGGGGGGGGGGGGGAGGATGAAATCAAGCCGAGGGTGGGGGTGAGGGGGGGGGGGATTGTTAAAAGGGGGTGGGGGGTGGGGGTGGGTGTATGCATTTGTTAAAAGCCAGAGCTGTAGGTGTTGGAGTTAATTTGTTTGATTGGGTGGCGTCGTGGTGTGGGAGAGGATAGCTTCGGCTAGGAGTCCTCGGAAAATAAATTCCTTGTTTCTGGGTTTTTTGTGTTTTTTTTTCCATACGTATAAAGCAGTGTCAAGTCAGTCGACACTGTCATTAAATAAACAAGAAGAACAGTCGGGTGGCATCACATTGTAGTGTCTCAGTCTTTCATTTGGTGTCACGGTCGGAGTCAATCATTTGATAACGTCATCAATAAGTTTTTATCCGATTTCACTCGAGAAAAGGGTGGGCGAGGATGGTGTTTAAATAAAGGCTGCGGCTATTCGCACCCGGGTACCAGAAGTGAGAGGTTGAAGCTATTCGCACCCGGGTACGAGAAGTGAGAGATTGGGGCTATTCCCAACCGGGTACCAGAAGTGAGAGGTTGGGGCTATTCGCACCAGGGTACCAGAAGTGAGAGGTTGGGGCTATTCGCACCCGGGTACCAGAAGTGAGAGGTTGGGGCTATTTGCACCCGGGTACCAGAAGTGAGAGGTTGGGATTAAAAAACTGTTAAAAATATTATTGTTGGGTTTGTAAGACAAAATGAGGTATCAAATGAAATGTAATTGAATGGGCTATATTTTTTGTAAACTTACTTCTTCAGATTGTTAAGCACTGGCTTCTAATATGAGAAATTAATCTCCTATTTTAATTTTAATTGGCTTGTTGTAAACAGTGCCTAACAAAGGACTACACCATAGAGTCAATAATATTAAAGATACGACACCCAAAACAGTTTCTAGTTGTAATTAATAAGATTTATTAAGTCTTAATATAATTACAAAATAAAATAAAATATAATGACAATCTTCAACTTACAGTATGGTAGATCTTGTACCGGTACACAGTTAATAAAGTTTAGAATAATATGCCAATGAATAATGATGAATGTGAAATTTAAAAAAAAATTGAGTATGAGCACACAAATACACAAAGACTAATACACGTCCCGTAAAATTAAAAATTTCTATCTGAATCTCCGTCCTTTTCCCGAGCCTGTCAATCCCTTATATAGGTGGGTCTACCGACGCCTAAGCCCTGCCTTCGAGAAGCTACATAGCATTTCTAGAATAATCACAATCATTCTACAAGATACTATTTAGAACAGATTAATTATTTTTAGTGGCAGTCGGCATCAACACGACAGATCAAAAGACTAAGCCACACCCATCGGTGAACACAGCGTCTCATGCGGGGTCAATCAGAGTGCACGCACGAGAAAAAAAACAAGCTCTATATAACAAGATAAACTAACACAAATGACATCCGAATGGGATTTAGTCAAAAGGGGCCTGGGTACCCATAGCGGCTTTTCGGACTCGGGTCCCTTTATACTAAATCCCATTCGGATGTTATCTGTGCTAGTTTATTTTAGCTAAACTGAAGAATTAAGTTTACAAACATATAGTCCATTCAATTATATTTCATTTGATACCTCATTTTGTCTTACAAACCCAAAAATAATATTTTTAATAGTTTTTAATCCCAACCTCTCACTTCTGGTACCCGGGTACGAATAGCCACTTCATTAAATACATGAAGTGGCTATTCGGACCCGGTATTAGAAGTTAGAGGTTGGGTTTATTAAAGAAATATTAAAAATATTTTTGTTGGGTTTGTAAGACAAACTTTGGTATTAAACGAAAGATAATTGAATGAAACATATTTTTGTAAACTATAATCTTCAGTTTAACTTATAAATAAACCACCAAAACTGGCATCCGAATTTAGTCTAAAAGGACCCGGGTCCGAATTGCCACTTTAGTACATATAGTCATCGTGCACTACGATTTCTACATTTGGAAAATCACTCTCGATGTTTTCTCTAACTATTACTTTGTAGAGTTCTGTATGACTGAACGTGTTGTTCTTAGGATTTCCATTTCCAGAATTTCCATATTTCGCAATGTGTGATGCTAAAAATTGATCAAACTGAATGACCAACTCCAGCAACCCTAGATAATTTCCATTTTACCCCCGGGATTGTGGGGCCAAGGTTAAACAATGTGAGATTCAATATGACATTTGCGATTTGCTTATGCCCTGCAATTACGCTACCGGGACAATATACACATTTTTCTTGAGGACTTGTGGTGCCCCCCAAATGCTTGGTGCCCTAGGCACGTGCCTTGTTTGTCTAATGGTTAATCCAGCCCTGGTCATAACCTAACATTAAAATAAGCGGACTGATTAAAATTACAAAATGCAATGAAACAAAGAAATCAATTTATAAAATGCAAAAATAATTGAAAAATTAGAAATAGCTTAAAATGAAATGAAAGAAAAAAATTAAAATAGGTAGACCTCATCTCATACATTTGTAAACACTTAAAAATTGGTTGGGCAGAGAAAAAGTGAAGAGATTTCTTCAAACGCTCCACCAAACTGTTGAATGAGATATCAGCTTCGACTGGCGACTTCGAAATCAATCGGTGAGACTTCATTAGCCAAATGGCGGGTTTAAAGAAAGAATTTATGTTCAAATGCGTTGTAGGAAAACTCTCTACCCCGGAATACCATAACAAAGCCGTGACGTCATAACAAACTGCGTCACCTCCCTTTAAAAAATTGTGCTACGGCTGCCTTATTAAGATATCATGTCGGCTCTATACAGTCATCAACGTTATTGAGTTGGCTTGTGATAAAAAAAACAAGAGATTTTTTTGATAAACTGTGTGTTTGTACGTGACAATGCCACCCATTCTCCTGTGTGTTTGTACATGACAATGCCATTCATTCCCCTGTGTGTTTGTACGTGACAATGCCACTCATTCTCCTGTGTGTTTGTACGTGAAAATGCCACCCATTCTCCTGTGTGTTTGTACGTGACAATGCCACTCATTCCCCTGTGTGTTTGTACGTGACAATGCCACCCATTCTCCTGTGTGTTTGTACATGACAATGCCACTCATTCCCCTGTGTGTTTGTACGTGACAATGCCACTCATTCCCCTGTGTGTTTGTACGTGAAAATGCCACCCATTCTCCTGTGTGTTTGTACGTGACAATGCCACTCAATCCCCTGTGTGTTTGTACGTGACAATGCCACCCATTCTCCTGTGTGTTTGTACGTGACAATGCCACTCATTCCCCTGTGTGTTTGTACGTGACAATGCCACCCATTCTCCTGTGTGTTTGTACGTGACAATGCCACTCATTCCCCTGTGTGTTTGTACGTGACAATGCCACCCATTCTCCTGTGTGTCTATACATGACAATGCCACCACTTTTGCTGTGTGTTTGTGCGTGACAATGCCACCACGTTTCCAGTGTGTGTGTACATGACAATGCCACCCATTCTTCTGTGTGTTTCTACGTGACAATGCCACCCATTCTCCTGTGTGTTTGTACGTGAAAATGCCACCACCTTTCCTGTGTGTTTGTACGTGACAATGCCACCAATTCTCCTGTGTGTTTGTACGTGACAATGCCACTCATTCCCCTGTGTGTTTGTACGTGACAATGCCACCCATTCTCCTGTGTGATTGTACATGACAATGCCACTCATTCCCCTGTGTGTTTGTACGTGACAATGCCACCCATTCTCCTGTGTGTTTGTACGTGACAATGCCACCAATTCTCCTGTGTGTTTGTACGTGACAATGCCACTCATTCTCCTGTGTGTTTGTACGTGACAATGCCACCCATTCTCCTGTGTGTTTGTACATGACAATGCCACTCATTCCCCTGTGTTTTTGTACGTGACAATGCCACCCATTCTCCTGTGTGTTTGTACGTGACAATGCCACCCATTATCCTGTGTGTTTGTACATGACAATGCCACCCATTCTCTTGTGTGTTTTTACATGACAATGCCACCACTTTTCCTGTGTGTTTGTACGTGACAATGCCACCATTCTCCTGTGTGTTTGTACGTGACAATGCCACCCATTCTCCTGTGTGTTTGTACATGACAATGCCACCCATTCTCCTGTGTGTTTTTACATGACAATGCCACCACTTTTCCTGTGTGTTTGTACGTGACAATGCCACCATTCTCCTGTGTGTTTGTACGTGAAAATGACACCAATTCTCCTTTGTGTTTGTACGTGACAATGCCACCCATTCTCCTGTGTGTTTGTACATGACAATGACACCAATTCTCCTGTGTGTTTGTACGTGAAAATGCCACCACCTTTCCTGTGTGTTTGTACGTGAAAATGCCACCACCTTTCCTGTGTGTTTGTACGTGACAATGCCACCACTTTTCATATGGTATGTATGTGACAAGTCTACCTTTTCTCATGCGTGTTTGTATGTGACAATGCCACCACTTTTCTTGTGTGTATGCATACGTGACAGTGTCAACCTTTGTTGTGTGCGTATGTACGTGACAAATTTCCGCTGATTTCAAAGACTTCTTTCACACGAGTCAATCAATTTCTGCCTTACTACTGCTACTTCATCCATCTAAGGATGTATCCATTCGCTCATCCCCTCAACAGCTGAATGACCAATTAGTCAAGCCATCAATTCATTACACCATTTTTTGACATTCTGCCCCGCCCCAAAGCCACCAAAGACTCTATGCAGTTCTATCAAACCTGTGCACACCTTAATACCCCTGCCATTTCTCCACAAGTGTGTCTCCCAATACATGTATCCATCCATTCATCCATCTCCACACAATCCATCCGTTTTTTTCCCTTTACTCCTGTAATCCCTTCGAGTGATGATGTTAAAAAGGAGAAAAAAATGTAAGCAAGGTGAGATAGATCGTTGTAATGTGCGCTCAACTAGGAAAGATGCTTCTCAAGTCTTGAACCAACGTGATCTCATGTATACCTACCGACCCCACATTTTAAGCGGTTCCTACATCGTAAGAAAGCTTAACGCTACGTGCGTAACTAATGGGTGGGCAAAAAAATAAATGGAGGAGGGAGGGGGGTGTGCATCTTACGGGTGGCATCATGAAATCTCATCTGAGTATAGACTTCTGAAATCATTTATAGCTCAGACCAGGTGTCGAGTCCTTGGGTTGGGCCGGGGGGTGGGGGGGGAGCAACCAAGATTCCACCTTCCCGAAAAATAATCTGTATTCATTAATTATATTATAGCACATACGCTCCTACCCTAAAGGACGCACCCCTGGCTGAGACGGTATTCGCTGCTGTTGTTTAAATATTGATCAGTTTACGCGACACATTTCTGTCAGCTCAAACGAGACAAATCTTGACATACTATCAGTACGTTTAGGTCTTATTTTACTGTTGCAGACTTGGTGATAAGAGACCATGCAACGGTTGTGACTCTCGACCATGCAGCATTTCAGCTCATCTTTCAGCACCTGACTTTGGCCACGCAGGGCGTTCACCGGATCCTTCATTGGCGCGCCTTGTCTCTGAAAACGTCCGCAGCTCCCATTCGGATGTGTTAGAGGTCGTAAACGAGACAACCCCCCCCCCCACCCACCCTACCCCCCTGAGACCTGCTTTACTTAAAGAAATTCTGGTCTTTGGTTGACCACTGAGAGGCGCGGGGCTTGATCTCAATATGGATGTCTGCATTTATAACATCACCCTATTCGCTGATGTGTTGATCTTTGAGTGGATTTCCTTATAACTATATCAAGGCATGCAATGAATGAAACTAAGCGCGTGGAAACCTGGGGCAAAAAAAAAAAGGATTTTCTATTATGTAACCTGATTGCAGTCTCCCCCCCCCTTCCCCTACCCCTTATTACTAGCTAATTCAATCTATATTCAGATATCAGAGGGGGAAGAAATACATTTTCAAGTTGATACCTAGAGGAGCAACTCGTAGCTTGGTTAAAAATTTAATACACAGCTGTTGGTAAGAAGTAAGAAGAAGAAGGACTTATTGAAAACTGCTTTTAAATTTTTGTTTTTTTCTTTTTGCTGAGAGCATGTCAAGGGGGGGGGGGAAGTCACCTATGCGTTAGGGGGTTCATTTGAAAAGTTTCAGACAGGACTTAACGAGTCTTACATTCGCTGACGTGTCATTGTGGCGTCGGGCTGCTGGTGCCATTAGTGTGTCGGGTGACATTTTAAGTGTCTTAAAGTGTCCGGCCAATTAGAACCGGCCCGTGACGTTATAACCCCCCACCCCCCCCCCATCCCACCACCACTACCCGCGTTATGTGTCTTAACCTGCCGTGTCATGGTTTTTTTAACAGACTGGAACACAGCGGTTTTTTTTTGGGGGGGGGTGGGGGGGAGAGCAGGGGGGGTAGCACTCTCGTCTAAAGTAATGGTCGAGTTAATTGAAGAATTCAAAGGCTTGTATGTTGGCTACTACTTTAGATCAAAATTAACACCGACAGCTGAAATGCTGTTGGTGGATGTAGCAGCGCCAGTAAATGGGAATGTGTGGTTCGAATTAGTTCCTGCTAATCAGAAATTATAAGGCTGTCGTGTTCAGATTCCTGTGCGGAATTAGCGGACGATAATAGAACTTTGTGCTAAAATACATCTTTAGCATACATCTTTTAGCATAGCTCCTTAACAGGCATCGTTAGCATAGCTCTTTAACGGACATCTTTAGCATAGCTCTTTAACGGACATCTTTAGCATAGCTCTTTAACAGAAATCTTTAGCATACTTCTTTTACAAACATCCTTAATATTCATCTTTAACATACATCTTTATCATATTTTTTTTAACATACATCTTTAACAGAAATCTTTAACATACATTTTTAACAAACATCTTTAGCTTAATTCTTTTACAAACATCTTTAAAATTCATCTTAACATACATCTTTCACATTTACATCTTTAACATACATCTTTAACATACATCTTTAACATACATCTTTAACATACATCTTTAACATACATCTTTAACATACATCTTTAACATACATCTTTAACATACATCTTTAACATACATCTTTAACAAGTAAAAGGTTTTTTTGTTGTATTTTTTAAAGAAAGCATTAATAGTTATCTTATTATGTGCACTTATATCACGTCCGTATAATTGCACATATATGAAATGGCGCTAATGGGCACGCGCAGTGGAATGAATTCCAAAGATGACCGACAGCAATCATTAAATAATTGATTGAAGACACGGCGGGTTGGTGTTGGTGACGTGCTGCTAACAGCCATGACCAATGAATGTGCAGAGGGTATTGAGACGTCAGGTGGACGGGGGTCCGAATACGGCGCTTCTCAAACGTTTAAGTGTAGGCGGACCCCTGGACACGCTCTGAAATTTCACCATGGACCGGTGCCAGATTTATTTATTACACGTACTTCTTAGTCGATCATAAACATTCCTGTTGGTGTGGACGGACCGGTGCCGTAAGGCTCGTGGGCCCGGCGCCGGTCCGCTGACCACCGTTTGAGAAACGCTGATCTCATACATGATGTCCCCCCAAGACGTGGCCGCGTGTTAAAGCTAAGCTCTCATGGATGTCGGGGGAAACTCAACTACACGTGTGGACTCAAAGAATTCAAACCACGACAAACAAACGAAACAAACGAATACCCACTGATGGGACGGAAATACTTAACTTTAAATTAACATCGCCGAGTCCAGGCATAAGGACTCGGAACTATCAGCACGAGACCAGCAGTGATGAAACCCTCGCCTCCGTGTGGATTTGTTGACATGTTTTCAATAATTTTGTATTTGAAGCTGTTATTTAAATCTGATCTATTTAAACGCAGTCTTATTCACACAACCTTCAAACATAACCCACCCACCCCCCTCACAACACCTTTTCCCTTTAAAATACTGGCTTGTCAGACGTTCTCACACTGCCGTTATTAAAATGTGCACTAGGTGTTGGCCTATTTGTTCTGTACGCAATATCCCAAGACTTATTACACTAATTCAAACACACCAGCCATGCCATGGATAAGCTGAGTTACCTTGGCTATAATATTTACAAAATTTGTAAAGCAATAACACTTTCAAAGTAGACACATCTTTGATTGAAGTTTTTCATGCGTGTTAAGTTAATGTTTTTAAAATATTTGACTTTAAAATAATGGTTGCTATTAAAACAAAAGAATTTTAAAAAATAATAATTTGAAAAATGTTTTATAAAATATGTCAGCATTGGCTCATTAGTTAGAATATCTGCGCTCGTAAAATTCGGCAGTGAATTTTAAAACACACCGTCTATATCAGTGGTCACCAAATGGTGGTCCATGGACCTTCACCGGTCCGCATGTCTAACGCTGCCGGTCCCCATGACATAAATATTTATTGTCAAATATAAGTAAAAGTATAAAAATAAATCATACACCGGTTCCTGGTAAAATTTTGAAACTTGTTCACCGGTCTGCCAAACTTGAACTTTTGGGAACCACTGGTCTGTATGAATAATTATAAATTTTCCCTTTTTAAAGAAAATATAAAAAAATTGTGGGCACATGCATTTCCAACATATTCCCATACGTTTGGCGACATGACATCTAGGCTACAGACTCGTTTTTCTTTGATCTTTTACTTTGATCACTGCATTCCTTCCTGTCGCACTGCTCCTCCACAACATCAATCCATTTTAATACATTTGAAATACATTTCGACCAAAGACCATATTCCGATATTCCTTTTCTTTAAAAAAAAACCCAACACAAACCAGTTTCAATGTCATACAATTTCTCTTTTCACAGGAACGACAGCCAATCGTTTTCAATTTATTTTTAAGGCAACAAACCTAGCAGACGAAACACCACGTGCCTAGGGAGCCGAAGACAATCGGGTGACATGGGGAGGGAAAGGGGGGGGGGGGCGCTCGGCTTGAAATATTTTAGAAAGGAGAGATTCGTTCCCGGGGACGTCTTCTCGCTGGGCCCCGAGAGATGCCCCAAGGGATATCCGCTGATTGAATTAAACAAACGCCGAGGGGAGAGAGAGCCCCACACTTTTCTTGTTTCTTAGCAATCTCGACCAATGTTCCGCCATATTTAATTTAACTACCGCTCCCTGTCGGACACTGGTGCCGGGGAGTTTCGGGCGAGACTTGGATTCTGTGACAAGCCGGTGCAAAATGGGGGCATATCTATTATTGTATCCGGTTATTTTTGTGTGTGTTCAATTCATATAAATTATGACTCAAAAATGACAAGTAAATGAACACTCAACACAAAAGATCTACCAAGATCCGATGCCTAGGTTCGTTAGGATGATATAAGAGTCCAATTTATTAATCTTGACACATAAGGCCATGAAAAGCAAAAGCTGTGCCGGGGCAAAGCCTGAATTTTGGCACCCTCTTCCCCCAACACGTATCTCTCTCTCTCTCTCTCTCTCTCTCTCTCTATATATATATATATATATATATATATATATATATATATATATATATATATATATTGTAATACAAATTTTGCATGATTACTGACGACTAAGGTGCCACGAAAGTTCAAGGTCATCACTTGACATATAATCATGTGTTTTATACCATACAGTTGGGAAGGATGTCTCATAAATAGAAACTTACATTTTGGTTGATTTACTATTGCTGTGTTTATTTTTTCTGTTATATAAAAAACACTTTCGCTGTGTTTATTTTTTCTGTTATTTATTAAAAAAAACACTTTCGCTGTGTTTATGTTTTCTGTTATATAAAAAACACATTCGCTGTGTTTATGTTTTCTGTTATATAAAAAACACTTTCGCTGTGTTTATTTTTTCTGTTATTTATTAAAAAAACACTTTCGCTGTGTTTATGTTCTCTGTTATATAAAAAACACTTTCGCTGTGTTTATGTTTTCTGTTATTTATTTTAAAAAAACACTTTCGCTGTGTTTATGTTTTCTGTTATATAAAAAACACTTTCGCTGCGTTTATGTTTTCTGTTATATAAAAAACACTTTCGCTGCGTTTATGTTTTCTGTTATATAAAAAACACTTTCGCTGTGTTTATGTTTTCTGTTATTTATAAAAAAAACACTTTCGCTGTGTTTTTGTTTTCTGTTATATAAAAAACACTTTCGCTGTGTTTATGTTTTCTGTTATTTATTTAAAAAAAACACTTTCGCTGTGTTTATGTTTTCTGTTATATAAAAAACACTTTCGCTGCGTTTATGTTTTCTGTTATATAAAAAACACTTTCGCTGTGTTTATGTTTTCTGTTATTTATTTAAAAAAACACTTTCGCTGTGTTTATGTTTTCTGTTATATAAAAAACACTTTCGCTGCGTTTATGTTTTCTGTTATATAAAAAACACTTTCGCTGTGTTTATTTTTTCTGTTATTTATTAAAAAAACACTTTCGCTGTGTTTATGTTTTCTGTTATATAAAAAACACTTTCGCTGTGTTTATGTTTTCTGTTATATAAAAAACACTTTCGCTGTGTTTATTTTTTCTGTTATTTATTTAAAAAAACACTTTCGCTGTGTTTATGTTTTCTGTTATATAAAAAACACTTTCGCTGTGTTTATGTTTTCTGTTATTTATTAAAAAAAACACTTTCGCTGTGTTTATGTTTTCTGTTATATAAAAAACACTTTCGCTGTGTTTATGTTTTCTGTTATATAAAAAACACTTTCGCTGTGTTTATGTTTTCTGTTATTTATAAAAAAAACACTTTCGCTGTGTTTATGTTTTCTGTTATATAAAAAAAACTTTCGCTGTGTTTATGTTTTCTGTTATACAAAAAACACTTTCGCTGTGTTTATGTTTTCTGTTATTTATAAAAAAACACACTTTCGCTGTGTTTATGTTTTCTGTTTTATAAAAAACACTTTCGCTGTGTTTATGTTTTCTGTTATATAAAAAACACTTTCGCTGTGTTTATGTTTTCTGTTATATACAAAACACTTTCGCTGTGTTTATGTTTTCTGTTATTTATAAAAAAAACACTTTTGCTGTGTTTATGTTTTCTGTTATATAAAAAACACTTTCGCTGTGTTTATGTTTTCTGTTAAATAAAAAACACTTTCGCTGTGTTTATGTTTTCTGTTATATAAAAAACACTTTCGCTGTGTTTATGTTTTCTGTTATATTAAAAAAACACTTTCGCTGTGTTTATGTTTTCTGTTATATTAAAAAAACACTTTCGCTGTGTTTATGTTTTCGGTTTTTTAAAATGCCAACAAAGTGTGATGTTTCTGCATTGCTTATTATGAAATTAAATGTTCTTTATTGAGAAACAAATCCTAACAAATTAGATAGACCTTTCATATCTGTAACACCCGGCAAGATAGCCCTGTCTACTCTGTAGCACCAGGCTAGATAGAACTGTCAACTCTGTAGCACTGGGTTAGAAAGAACTGTGAACTCTGTAGCACCGGGTTAGATAGAACTGTCAACTATTTAGCACCGGGTTAGATAGAAATGTCAACTCTGTAGCACCGGGTTAGATAGAACTGTCAACTCTGTAGCACTGGGTTAGATAGAACTGTCAACTCTGTAGCACCGGGTTAGATAGAACTGTCAACTCTGTAGCACCGGGTTAGATAGAACTGTCAACTCTGTAGCACCGGGTTAGATAGAACTGTCAACTCTGTAGCACCGGGCTAAATAGATCTGTCAACTCTGTAGCACCGGCTTAGCTAGAACTGTCAACTCTGTAGCTCCGGGCTAAATAGATCTGTCAACTTTGTAGCGCCGGATTAGATAGAACTGTCAACTCTGTAGCACCGGCTAGATAGATCTGTCAACTCTGTAGCACCGGGCTAAATAGATCTGTCAACTCTGTGGCACAGGGCTAGATAGATCTGTCAACTCTGTAGCACCGGGTTAGATAGAACTGTCAACTCTGTAGCACCGGGTTAGAAAGAACTGTGAACTCTGTAGCACCGGGTTAGATATAACTGTCAACTCTGTAGCACCGGGTTAGATAGAACTGTCAACTCTGTAGCACCGGGTTAGATAGAACTGTCAACTCTGTAGCACCGGGTTAGATAGAACTGTCAACTCTGTAGCACCGGGTTAGATAGAACTGTCAACTCTGTAGCACCGGGCTAGATAGATCTGTCAACTCTGTAGCACCGGGCTAGATAGATCTGTCAACTCTGTAGCACCGGGCTAGATAGATCTGTCAACTCTGTAGCACCGGGCTAGATAGATCTGTCAACTCTGTAGCACCGGGCTAGATAGATCTGTCAACTCTGTAGCACCGGGCTAGATAGATCTGTCAACTCTGTAGCACCGGGCTAGATAGATCTGTCAACTCTGTAGCACCGGGCTAGATAGATCTGTCAACTCTGTAGCACCGGGCTAGATAGATCTGTCAACTCTGTAGCACCGGGCTAGATAGATCTGTCAACTCTGTAGCACCGGGCTAGATAGATCTGTCAACTCTGTAGCACCGGGCTAGATAGATCTGTCAACTCTGTAGCACCGGGCTAGATAGATCTGTCAACTCTGTAGCACCGGGCTAGATAGATCTGTCAACTCTGTAGCACCGGGCTAGATAGATCTGTCAACTCTGTAGCACCGGGCTAGATAGATCTGTCAACTCTGTAGCACCGGGCTAGATAGATCTGTCAACTCTGTAGCACCGGGCTAGATAGATCTGTCAACTCTGTAGCACCGGGCTAGATAGATCTGTCAACTCTGTAGCACCGGGCTAAATAGATCTGTCAACTCTGTGGCACAGGGCTAGATAGATCTGTCAACTCTGTAGCACCGGGTTAGATAGAACTGTCAACTCTGTAGCACCGGGCTAGATAGATCTGTTTACTCTGTAGCACCGGGTTAGATAGAACTGTCAACTCTGTAGCACCGGGTTAGATAGAACTGTCCACTCTGTAGCACTGGGTTAGATAGAACTGTCAACTCTGTAGCACCAGGATAGATAGAACTGTCAACTCTGTAGCACCGGGCTAGATAGAACTGTCAACTCTGTAGCACCGGGTTAGATAGATCTGTCAACTCTGTAGCACCGGGCGCGGTTTGAAGTTTATCATGCAATCCACACTACTCAACTACTATGCTTTACACGGTCGACGCAATCATTATATGTACCGATAGCGACACATCAAGCTATCGTCAGCCCTGTTTGTAAAATCTCTTGCAGCTCGATATCTGAAAATAGAGTATTTAAAAAAAAAAATCAGTGCTTTATTTAATAGTTCAGAAAATCTAAATCTTTTTTCAAATGATTTTTGTTGTTGTAGTCTTTCATTTTACTCGAGTCAATAATAAATAAAAATTAATATTTTTTAAAAAAATTCATTCACATTCGACTGCATTCGGCGGGTCTGCTCTCACTGCTGAATTAGGTGAGTTTGAATCTCGACTTTCCCCCACAGCCCATAGATGTGGCCTATAGCAGTGAACGCACACCGCACTTCGATCGTTTTTCCCTCTGTCAACACCCCGCGCTGGCAATCTGAACCAGTGTACGGCCATATTTAATCTAACTACTGGCCCTGTCGGACAGAGGTGAGTACTGAGTATGCCCGCCGAGACACGCCGGGGGTGGGGGGGGGGGGGGGGGGGGGGGGGCGCTGGATGGAGGAAATCCTCAGCGACGCCGCTGTCTACAGAAAAGAAAATGGCACCGCTTTTGTCCGGATCGGAAAATGTTTCCGTTCTCCAATCCGGTTAATTTGTAATTGAAATCAATCTTCATTGACACGCTCTGACATGCGGGTTTTCCCTGAAGAAATCGGACCGAGGACAAAAGTTGATTGGGCACTATTTGAATACATGAAAGGAAAGATGGAACGTCTAGGTTAGCTTTTTCTTTTTTTTTTTTAGTTTTAGAAGGAACTTTTTTTAAAATTTTGTTTGAAGATTTTTAGTTTGACTTGATTTTTTTTTTTTTTTAAAAGTTATTAATTGAAATAAAAAAAAATTTTTTGACAACAAAATCTTTCTTTCAGTTGCCAGGTTTCATTTTCCAGTTGGTGATTTCACTTTCTTGCAGAGTGTAGGTATATCGAAGGGGGGTGGGTGGGTCATCTTCTCTCCCTCTATCACCCCCTCTCTCTTTACCCTACTTTCTTCCCCCCCCCCTTCTCTCTTTTCCCTTCTCTCTCACCCCCCTGAAGAAATGGGGAAAACTTTGAAGCAGGCTTGACAATATAAGAAATGTTTAAGAAGCATGCCGATGTTTGTTTTAGAAATTCAATGTAATTGTTCTAGAAAATTGTCTTAAGGCTATAAGGCAAAGTAGTTTGCACCAAGTCATAGCACACTGAAGAATGAAAACTAGATGCAAGGATTTGCTAGATGTCTGTGTTATACAACGAAGGTTCAGCTAGATGTCTAATACAACGAAGGTTCAGCTATAGATGTCTGTGTTATACAACGAAGGTTCAGCTAGATATCATATTTCATGTCCCGATTCCTCACCTATTATATGTCCTATCTCATGTCATATTTAATGTCCTATATTATGTCCTATTTAATGCCCTATATTATGTCCTATTTTGTGTCATATTTGATGTCCTATTTTGTTTCCTCTCTCATGTCATATTTAATGTCCTATTTCATGTCATATTTAATGTCCTATTTCATCTCATATTTAATGTCCTATTTTTATGTCCTAGTTCATATCAGATTTAATGTCCTATTTTATGTTACATTTTTTATCATATTTCATGTCATGTTTAATGTCCTCTTTTATGTCCTATCTCCCATGTCCTGCTCCATGACATTTTTCATGTACTATTTCATGCCATATTTCATGTACAATGACAAGTAATACATTCGAAAGTGTCTGAAATGTAAAGCTCTGAGTTGTAGTCGTAGTCTGGTGCTCTTCAAACTTTCAGAGTGACGGACCGCAGGAAATCGATCACGTGATGGCAGCAGTGACAGCTGCTAAATGTATCTGTCATTATGATATTGTTTCGTTTCTGGAATGTTTCGCACGATTGCACACCGGTGTTTGGGAGCTCGCGCACCGGTTTAGTTCGTGAATCCCCCCCCTCCACCCCTCCCCCCCTCACCCTTAAAAGGGCCCCTCACAAGTCCATAGTGATCTATTCACATAACCAAGCACAGCAGATGTAAATAGAGGAAGGTCACACACCACTTGAGGTGTGACCCCCGTATTCACATAACCAAGCACAGCAGAGGTAAATAGAGGAAGGTCACCCACCACTTGAGGTGTGCCCCCCGTTAATAGATCCACCCCCTCCCCCCCCTCCCCCAGTCCTTGACTTCCTTGACCCCTTTGCCTCGCGGATCTTAACTCACCTGAAGGATGCCAACCACTTCACCCCCACACCCTCCCTCCCGACCCCCACCCCCACCCCACTCCTCATAAATGAGTCTGACCGCCGCTAACATCACTGAATAGGGCCAACGTCGCTGGTCACTTTACTTTTCTGGGTTTGTGCGTTTTAACTAAAGCTTCTGCTTCTATTGTCGGAGTCTAATGTCGGAGTCTACTGTCGGAGTCTATTGTCGGGCTCCACCGTCGGAGTCTACTGTCGGAGTCTACCGTCGGAGTTACCTGTCGGAGTCTACTTTCGGAGAGGATTAATTTGTTTTCTGGAGAGAAAATCACTTGGGACGTATTACAATGCCGGGCTGGCACATCAATGAGACATAAAAAAAAATGTGTAATTAAAAACAAAATAGGTTCAGCTTTAATAATGATTCTACAGAGTACAAATGTAAAACTGTAGGCAAATGCTTTCATCAGTACAAAAAACAAGAAGGAAAAAAAAAACCCATTTCAGTTTAAATTGAATGTACTTATATACACATGTATTCTACCTAATGACGAAAGAAACGAATAAGGGTGTGCGCAAGTCACTGAATAATACAAAAACCTGTTCGTAGACGTTATTCTTTCTTTGGAATTGAAGCCCACCAATTTTCGGAGTCGGAGCCGGATGACCCTGAATAGCCAATCTATGACCTTAGTTTGTACCACATTACCCATCACATTCAATAAAGTGGTGAATATTCTAGTTTATTGCCTAATTATTGCCTAACCTTTCTTAACGTTAGAGGCATCACAGAGGCTGATGTCTGCATTTGTGTTATCACGCATGGACTACTGCAATGCTCTCTACCAACTTTTTTCAGTTAATGTATATTGGCTTGTGTTGCTTAATGGTTGAAATGGGACGAAAGACTTTGTCTTGGTATGCTCGTATGTAGTTTTTTTTTTATATTGTTGCGTCTGTTTTTTAAATGTGGTAAATTTCAGATTGTTTTTATTTCTCTTTTTAATACGGTTGACTTTGTACCGCGCTTTGAGCTTTTGGGGATGAAGCGTGTTTTTTTTCAAATAAACTTGATTATTAGTATTATTTTTTTTTTTTTGCGCACCCCACCTACCACCTGACCTGGTGCATGCATTCACCGTGTGGACTGGGGGACCGCTGACTCATAAGACACCCTTGTAATACATCTGTGTCGTTTTTTCCCCCCCTTCAACAGCAGAAGTTGACCAGCCTTATAAGCTAAATATAATGATGACAAAGTGCCAGCTGACCAATCTTCCGTCTACGGGGGGTGACGTGCGGTCGTTATATTCTCCCTGACCAGCATACATTCACACCGCCCCCCGTGGTGCTAACAAAAGCATTGTCGCTTTTTTTGTTGTTGTCACCCTCGTCCTCCGCTCGCTTGTAACCTTTCTCCCTGGGCGCAACCCTTGCTTATTATTGCATTGAACGGGTGTCTCTCGGCGAATCGGCAATTTGTCTTCCAAACAACGCTGCCTATAATATGACATGTTTTTAAAGAAATTTGAGTCAGTGAGATATTATATTATATGACCACAGCTTAGTGAAAGATGAGAAGGAGAGCTATTTAAAACGATGCTTGTTTGTTTTGTATTTAAATCTGCCCTATAAAGTAGCTTGAGCGTTGCCAGTTGCACTATAATAGAGTATACTAAGTGATTCAGGTTGCACTATAGAGTAGATTGAGTATTGAAAGTTGCACTATAGAGTAGAATGAGTATTGAAAGTTGCACTATAGAGTAGAATGAGTATTGAAAGTTGCACTATAGAGTAGAATGAGTATTGAAAGTTGCACTATAGAGTAGAATGAGTATTGAAAGTTGCACTATAGAGTAGAATGAGTATTGAA
>CAXITT010000289.1:232331-260726 GCA_964033795.1 Lymnaea stagnalis
CCCCCCCCCCCCCGGATCCGGTCCCGCTGACCAAAGTAGTTTTTTTAAAAATTGTTTATTCTTCATAAAAAAAGCATTGTCCCTGGATGAGTTATTGTCTCCCTTGGATAGTGTGTGTGGCCTCGGATAATGATTATGCATGCTTTACGCGTGTACGGACGCGAATAAAACACGGATTTCACGAGCTCAACCGTTTGTCCGTCGCGAGTTCCGCAAACAAGAAATCAAGAGCGGGAGAGCAACTCGGGGAGTCCTCATCTACACATCTGGTCAGTTGCTGTCTCCTTGTGTTTAATTTTTTTTTTTTTTTTTTTGCATTATTCCGAGGCGGCAGCGAGATCCACTTGTCATGCAAACGAGCTGTCTGTTTGCTTCCTCCCCCCCGTCTCCTGCCTTATCCATTACCCAATGACCACTTTTAGCCCGATGGTTTCCCGGAGAATAATTTCTCCGGGATCTGGTCTCGATTCGTCAGCAAACACGCGCGAACCCTGGCTCCCGTGTTTGCACAGAGATCAACCACAGAAACGGCGTGGCCCTGAATGGGGGGGGGGCCAAGACTTTTAAATGGCACTGTCGTGCTAATGGTTCTCAAACGACGTCAGTAAAGAACGCTGTTTAAGATGTCGGGTTTTGACACTTCGAATGGTTCTGTGTATACTCTGTGTTGTCTGTGACCCCTGACTTATTGCTGTCGTAAGTTGGTTGATCCAACAAGGAGAAGATATAGGACCAATAAAATGGTATCTGGTTCCGGTTATTGACATTTTAAACTCTTAAAAAAACTGTTTTATGACTTCCACGAGCTTTCATCCGCCCCTGCCATTGAGAGGTCTTAAGAGGGGACGCCATTTTTTCACAAACTTCTCCGCTTCATTTGTGTGTCTCTTTTCCTTCCTTCCTCCCTTTCTTTCTTCCTCCCTTTCTTTCTTCCTCTCCTTTCCACTCATTTGTATTTTCCATTTACTTACACTACTTACACCCAACTTGCCTCCCCTTCATTGCCCTTCCATTTTCCTTTCCTTTCCTTTTCCTTTCCTTTTCCTTTCCTTTTCTTTTCATTTCCTTTTCCTTTCCTTTTCCTTTCCTTTTCCTTTCCTTTTCCTTTCCTTTTCCTTTCCTTTTCCTTTCCTTTTCCTTTCCTTTTCCTTTCCTTTTCCTTTCCTTTTCCTTTCCTTTTCCTTTCCTTTTCCTTTCCTTTTCCTTTCCTTTTCCTTTCCTTTTCCTTTCCTTTTCCTTTCCTTTTCCTTTCCTTTTCCTTTCCTTTTCCTTTCCTTTTCCTTTCCTTTTCCTTTCCTTTCCTTTTCCTTTCCTTTTCCTTTTCCTTTCCTTTCCTTTTCCTTTCTTTTCCCTTTCATTTTCCTTTAAATTTCTTTTCCGTTCTCTTTCCCTTTCTCTTGCTCTTTTCCTTTCCTTTTCTTTTCCTTTCCTTTTGCTATCCTTTTCCTTTCCTTTTCATTACCTTCACACCCCTCCTTCGCTTTGCTTCCCTTCCTTCCACTTTCATTGTCTTTCCTTCTCTTTCATTCCATTTCCTTTCATTCATCCCCCTTTGCTTTCCTTCACGTTCCTTCCATTCCCTTTATTCCCTTTCCTCCCCACTTTCATTCCCTTCCCTTTCTCCCATCCCTTTTCTTTTCCTTTTGTGCCCTGCCCTTCATTCTCTTCCCATTCCCTTCCTCCCCCACCCATTCCCTTTTTCTTTCTTTCCTTCCTTTCGTTTCCTTCCATTTCCTCTCATTTCTTTTATTCATTCTTTTGTGCCGCTAACGTTTGATCCGACTCTATCGCCAAGGTCCCACCGTAAAATCACATCGGCCAGTTACCCCGCAATGTCCCGTGTGTGTGCCCTGGTATTAGGACTGTTGTCTGGGGCCGTAGTCCCAGGATTTGGAGCGCAGTCCAGAAGGTCCTGGCGGGTGGCAAAGCGTTAAAGGACGTTGGGCAATCCCAGGCTCTTCCAGCACGCCTCGGGACTGGACCTGGCTTTGGTCGGGGCGTTACCGGCGTGACCTCATTAGCTTGATTGATTAACTCAAGGTCACGACCGGGGTCAGAATCGTGACGCTTTGTGTGGTGTGGAGAGGTGGGAGGCAGAGAGGAGAAATGGGAGGGTAAGGATTAGCTTAAGAGAGAAAGGCAGAAAGAAAGAGGAAAGAGTGATTGAAAGAGGATAAATGTTAGAGAGAGAGGAAGAAAGTGGCCGAGAGAAAGAAAGGTAAGAAAGAGTTAAAATTAAAGAAAGTAGATAGAAAAAAAAAATATATACAAAAGGAGCGAGAAAGGGAGAGAACAAAATTAAAGAAATAAGCCTACCTCATATTAGAAAGAAATGAAATCAGGCAATACTTTTTTTTACATTTCGAATAGTTAAAAAAACAATTCGCAATAAAGTAACAACTTCTAATTACAAAATAGATATGCGAAATGAAAGGAAATAAACATACACGTTTTAACAACATTATAATCTCCAAACATCACCCACCCACCCCCACCCCCTTTTCCCCCCATGGAAAACAGCTACAAAAATAATTCGGTGTAGTTTTTAATTTTAAAAGAATATTGTTTAAAGAAATCATATTTATCATATAAATCATATTTATCATATACATCATATTTATTTCAGAAATTTGCAATATCACGATTTTTAATTTAAAAAAAAATGTGTGTGGGTTCAGTAAATTCATGATGGTTATTCATTTTGTGAGTATCTCGTTGTGTGAGTAGCGCGTTGTGTGAGTAGCTCGTTGTGTGTGTAGCTCATTGTGGGAGTAGCTCGTTGTGGGAGTAGCTCGTTGTGTGAGTAGCTCATTGTGTGAGTAGCTCGTTGTGTGAGTAGCTCGTTATGTGTGTAGCTCATTGTGTGAGTAGCTCGTTGTGGGGGTAGCTCGTTGTGTGTGTAGCTCATTGTGTGAGTAGCTCGTTGTGTGAGTAGCTCGTTGTGGATGGTAACGTCATGTTGGTTATTCGTTGTGTGAGTAGCTCGTTGTGTGAGGCAACGTCATGTTGGCTACTCGTTGTGTGAGTAGCTCGTTGTGTGGGGCAACGTCATGTTGGTTATTCGCTGTGCGAGGCAACGTTGTGTTGGTTGTTCTTTGTGTGATTAGTTCGCTATGCGAGGTAAAACTGTGTCCCAGACATTATGATTCTGCAATCATCCACATGATAAAAACTATTATTTTTTTTTTAAAGTAATTTTCTCGGCTAAAGCTGCCATCTAGCATACTTCTTAACCCTTCTTTTTTTAAATATATATATATACAGTGGCGTAGCGAGGGTGTTTGGCGCCCGGGGACAAGATCCATTTTTAGCGCCCTTTTTTCTCTTTTTTTTCAACTCTCAAACCCATTTTTTCATCAATAAAATAATATCAAAGCACATTTTGGCGCCCCTAACTAGCTGGCGCTCGGGGACATCTGTCCCCCCCTGCCCCCACCACGCTACGCCTCTGTATATATATTTATCAAAATACAAATCCAACATTCCGCCAAGCCTTTTTGTAACGAAGGAAAATAATCTTCAAATTCACAAAAAGAACAGGAAAAGAATCGACCACTTATTTTTATTCGTTTTTAAAAATCAACTCCTCTAAAAAGATTTTTTTTTAAAGTAAACAACATCAACATTTTGGTAGCTGCGTTCTTCGCCAACCACCACCTCGGGCACAATTAACCAAACTGACAAGTTATTAGCTTTATTTCCACAAACTCATCACCAACAATTAAGAGAAATATTTCATTACTCCCACCCCAACCCCCTACCCCTACCCCCCTCCCCCCCAACTCAGTCGTTAAGGAGTGACTCTGGGATGATTGAGAGGTTGTTTTCGACTCCTTTCACTAATACGCAGTTGGTCTAAATTACTAATAAGCACTTAGCCCGAATTGCTTAAAGCTAAGACGCAAACTATGAGGGCAAAACATATATATATATATTTTTTTTTAAATCTCCCCCACGTTAATTTAATTCTCGGATAAGCAAATGTTTTGCTTCAAACGGTACTAGCAAACGCGCCCGGTGTCACCAGTGTGCTATTTAACGTTTTTATTACGGCACCAACGGTGTGGGTTTACTAAAAAAAGGAGAAAAAAAACTTCGTTTAAACTTTGCTCAGAAATATATTTAATCCACAGTCTCATCCCCAACCCAATAGCTATAAACGTAGTTGGAGATCAACACGGGTATGGCACCGTTTCGTCCGCCGGCCTGCAGAAAGCGTAATAAAGCTTTGCGCCGCCTCGAGTGGCAGGATTGCACCTGTTCGGGGATGGCGACATCCATCCTCCGCGTATTTTCATTTCTTCACGCAGAAGAGCTTTCCGCTGTAGAAGAACAGAGTTATCATGCGTCACTTCCTTTTTGCCACCGAAAGACCGGGGGCCCACGCGTGGGGGAGTTTTAAGAGTTGCCACGAAACCTCGGCCCAGCCCCCCAAAAAATGGCGGCGGCTGGGATAGAGTCCCGGTTAGGGTGCTTAAAGAGATGAAGGGGGGTTAATAAAAGCTGCACTTTGTAGCGGGTTTGAATTTTATTACTTACATCCCCCCCCACCCCCCACCCCCAACTGAAGTAAAGGAATGCTGATAGACTGCCGAGTCGGAGTCGAGAGCTGGTAACCGCCGACTTTGACGTAATCGAATTTACAAATAACTGTAAACTACATTAAACGATTTTAAAAAAATTAATACATTTCAAAGCGTTAAGCATCTTTGGTCATATATCTTCTTGTTTATTTTGGGGTTTTAAGAAGAAAAAATGGGGGGGGGGGCAACAATAACAACACAACCCAGTTCATGTTACTCCTCTTGGGATTTAGTTAGTGGCTGGAAATGTAGACCGCCTACCCTGCAAATAACTAAAGTAAAAAACAATTTTAAAAAAATTAATACATTTCAAAGCGTTAAGCATCTTTGGTCATATATCTTCTTGTTTATTTTGGGGTTTTAAGAAGAAAAAATGGGGGGGGGGGGCAACAATAACAACACAACCCAGTTCATGTTACTCCTCTTGAGATTTAGTTAGTGGCTGGAAATGTAGACCGCCTACCCTGCAAATAACTAAAGTAACTTCCATAGAATAATCGGCAGGATTCGACTCTCTCGCCGTGAGTTGAGTCCCTTATTTTTATTATTATTTTTTTCTTTTTTCTTCATACTTAAACAGAGAAAGAAGAACCAACAGTCGTGGAAGAAACATGAAAAAGAGCACGTTTCTTTTGCAAAGAAGAAGTCAGTGCCGGAAATATAGATCCTATATACCCTCTGCCATCCTGTTATGAACTAACTTAACTTCCATTGAATCATCTACAGTATTCTAGGCGCACACGCGAACTTCCATTAAAATTTTTTTATATATATAAAATATATCTATTTATATATACTTACAAAAAAAACGAAAAGCAAACTGCCATTCCTGTCTCACACGTGTTTTTGCTCCCTCCTTTCATTGGACTCTTTGTTCTGGTTTCATCTCGTTTTATTGTGACTGTTTCATTTGTTTGTTGGAGCCACCATGAAACTCGGAAGGGTTTGACGCTGTGCATGTTTTAAGCCCTTGTTTTATGTTCGATACATGAGCGCTTCGGGCAGCTGTGGGGGAGAGGGAAAAAAAAGGACAAAGAAACCGCCCCCCCCCCTCCCAAAAAAAACCTAGGCGAGTTGGGTGTAGGTCTTCCCCACACTCCAAACGTGATGCTCTTTGATGTGTGATCATTTGTTTGTTGGAGCCACCATGAAACTCGGAAGGGTTTGACGCTGTGCATGTTTTAAGCCCTTGTTTTATGTTCGATACATGAGCGCTTCGGGCAGCTGGGGGGGAGAGGGAAAAAAAAGGACAAAGAAACCGCCCCCCCCCCTCCCAAAAAAAACCTAGGCGAGTTGGGTGTAGGTCTTCCCCACACTCCAAACGTGATGCTCTTTGATGTGTGTCCGATAAGATCAGGATATATTCATTGAAATGTCTAGCCAAGTCCTGGAACCTAGCTGCATTTCGAATGCATCATTTAATTTTCTTTCTTCATTTTTTTTTTGACTTTAGATTACTTCCATTTTGGGGTGTAAAATAATAATAGTCTTAAAAAATAGATCCTCTTAAAAAAAAAAAAAGGAACCGTTGAATCCTGAAAGCATTTAGGTAGGGAGGGAATATTAACTACAAGGAGCACAGAAAAAACGTGTCTTTATGAGTTGTTTAATTTTGAACCAGTGTACACCCCCACCCCCCTCCCGTCCACCCAAACTCCAACGGTAGTAAGCAGGGTGTTTTCATTCTTTCAGCAATTGAAATCATCCAGATCCATTCCCCATATAACGAGACAATTGATAAATCAATGGCGTTCCTGAATCGTTTCAACGGTGTAGAAGTATCTCCAATACAGGTTACACCAACGTATTTCAAATTTATCCCCCCCCCCTTATCCCCCCCCCCTTTTCCACCCAGGATGGATTTTCTTTTTTTTTTAATACTGCATGGCTGAAATTGTAAACAGCAACATCCATCCAAATAGAGACATCCCTGCAAATAGCGACATCCCTGCAAATATGACAGCCCTGAAATTAGTGACATCCCTACAAATAGTGAAATCCCAGCAAATAGTGACATCTCTGAAAATATGACAGCCCTGAAAATAGTGACATCCCTGCAAACAGCAACATCCATGCAAATATAGACATCCCTGCAAATAGAGACATCCCTGCAAATAGTGACATCCCTGCAAAGATGACATCCCTGAAAATAGTGACATCCCTGCAAATAGTGAAATCACTGCAAACAGCAACATCCCTGCAAATAGTGACATCCCTGCAAATAGCAATATCCATGCAAATAGAGACATCTCTGCAAATAGAGACATCCCTGCAAATAGTGAATCCCTGCAAATATGACATCCCTGAAAATAGTGGCATCCCTGCAAATAGTGACATCCAACAAATAGTGACATCCCTAAAATAGTGACATCCCTGCAAATAGTGACATCCAGCAAATAGTGACATCCCTGAAAATAGTGACATCCCTGAAAATAGTGAAATCCCTGAAAACAGCAACATCCCTGCAAACAGCAATATCCCTGCAAATAGTGACATCCCTGCAAATAGAGACATCCCTGAAAATAGTGACATCCCTGCAAATAGTGACATCCAGCAAATACTGACATCCCTGCAAATAGTGACATCCCTGCAAATAGTGACATCCAGCAAATAGTGACATCCCTGCAAACAGCAATATCCATGCAAATAGAGACATCTCTGCAAATAGAGACATCCCTGCAAATAGTGAATCCCTGCAAATATGAGATCCCTGAAAATAGTGACATCCCTGCAAATAGTGACATCCGAGCAAATAATGACATCCCTGAAAATAGTGACATCCCTGCAAATAGTGACATCCAGCAAATAGTGACATCCCTGAAAATAGTGACATCCCTGCAAATAGTGAAATCCCTGAAAACAGCAACATCCCTGCAAACAGCAATATCCCTGCAAATAGTGACATCACTGCAAATAGAGACATCCCTGAAAATAGTGACATCCCTGCAAATAGTGACATCCAGCAAATACTGACATCCCTGCAAATAGTGACATCCCTGCAAATAGTGACATCCCAGCAAATAGTGATATCCCTGCAAACAGCAATATCCATGCAAATAGAGACATCTCTGCAAATAGAGACATCCCTGCAAATAGTGAATCCCTGCAAATATGACATCCCTGAAAATAGTGACATCCCTGCAAATAGTGACATCCCAGCAAATAGTGACATCCCTGAAAACAGTGACATCCCTGCAAATAGTGACATGCCTGAAAATAGTGACATCCCTGCAAATAGTGAAATCCCTGAAAACAGCAACATCCCTGCAAACAGCAACATCCCTGCAAATAGTGACATCCGAGCAAATAGAGACATCCCTGAAAATAGTGACATCCCTCCAAATAGTGACATCCCTGCAAATAGTGACATCCCTGAAAATAGTGACATCCCTTCAAACAGCAACATCCCTGCAAACAGCAACATCCCTGCAAATAGTGACATCACTGAAAATAGAGACATCCTAGCAAACAGCAACATCCCTGCAAACAGCAACATCCTTGCAAACAACAACATCCATGCAAATAGTAACAACCCTGAAAATGGCACCACTTTTACCTCGGTCTCAAGGGTGTGCGTAAGCCCCACTTAACATTGTGTACACCTAAAGGTCTGCGGTCTTCTACATTGTGTATACCTAAAGGTCTGCGGTCTTCTACATTGTGTATACCTAAAGGTCTGCAGTCGTCTACATTGTGTACACCTAAAGGTCTGCAGTCTTCTACATTGTGTATACCTAAAGGTCTGCGGTCTTCTAAATTGTGTATACCTAAAGGTCTGCGGTCTTCTACATTGTATATACCTAAAGGTCTGCGGTCTTCTACATTGTATATACCTAAAGGTCTGCGGTCTTCTACAATGTGTACACCTAAAGGTCTGCGGTCTTCTACATTGTGTATACCTAAAGGTCTGCGGTCTTCTACATTGTATATACATAAAGGTCTGCGGTCTTCTAAATTGTATATACCTAAAGGTCTACGGTCTTCTACATTGTGTACACCTAAAGGTCTGCAGTCTTCTAAATTGTGTACACCTAAAGGTCTGCAGTCTTCTACATTGTGTATACATAAATGTCTGTGGTCTTCTACATTGTAAATACTTAAAGGTCTCTGGCCTTCTAAATTGTATATATCTCAAGGTCTGCGGTCTTCTAAATTGTATATACCTAAAGGTCTACGGTCTTCTACATTATGTACACCTAAAGGTCTGCAGTCTTCTAAATTGTGTACACCTAAAGGTCTGCAGTCTTCTACATTGTGTATACATAAATGTCTGTGGTCTTCTACATTGTATATACTTAAAGGTCTCTGGCCTTCTAAATTGTATATATCTCAAGGTCTGCGGTCTTCTAAATTGTATATACCTAAAGGTCTACGGTCTTCTACATTGTGTACACCTAAAGGTCTGCAGTCTTCTAAATTGTGTACACCTAAAGGTCTGCAGTCTTCTACATTGTGTATACATAAATGTCTGTGGTCTTCTACATTGTATATACTTAAAGGTCTCTGGCCTTCTAAATTGTATATATCTCAAGGTCTGCGGTCTTCTAAATTGTATATACCTGAAGGTCTACGGTCTTCTACATTGTGTACACCTAAAGGTCTGCAGTCTTCTAAATTGTGTACACCTAAAGGTCTGCGGTCTTCTACAATGTGTATACATAAATGTCTGTGGTCTTCTACATTGTATATACTTAAAGGTCTCTGGCCTTCTAAATTGTATATATCTCAAGGTCTGCGGTCTTCTAAATTGTATATACCTAAAGGTCTACGGTCTTCTACATTGTGTACACCTAAAGGTCTGCAGTCTTCTAAATTGTGTACACCTAAAGGTCTGCGGTCTTCTACATTGTGTATACATAAATGTCTGTGGTCTTCTACATTGTATATACTTAAAGGTCTCTGGCCTTCTAAATTGTATATATCTCAAGGTCTGCGGTCTTCTATATTGTATATACCTAAAGGTCTACGGTCTTCTACATTGTGTACACCTAAAGGTCTGCAGTCTTCTAAATTCTGTACACCTAAAGGTCTGCGGTCTTCTACATTGTGTATACATAAATGTCTGTGGTCTTCTACATTGTATATACTTAAAGGTCTCTGGCCTTCTAAATTGTATATATCTCAAGGTCTGCGGTCTTCCAGATTCTCTGGCATGCAGGTAAGTGTTTTCATAAATTTCCATTGCTCCTCACGTCTGTTTCAACCAATAGCCTGAAGAAGACAGATATTATCAAGCAGACTCCATTCGAAACAAAACAATGGCCGTTCGGCCCAAGACTATCAAACAAAAGTAAGTTATTTTTCTTCATCCTGCAGGGGCAACAACGAAAAGTATCCCCACATCTCCCCTTTATCTAAACGAATCGGTGAGACTTTCGCCCACAGAAACGGCAATTTCTTCGTTGATGTACCATGAAGTCTTCCCCCCACACCCAGGGTAAAGCTAAACTAATTATTGCACTAATGCGTCGCAGAGCACAACGCTTTACACACGTTAAACTCCTCACCGTCATTCAATACCTTCTGTTTTGGGTCTATGTTTTTCCCCCACCCATTTCTCTGCTAGATAATGTTTGTAAAGCTCTGTTCGGTACAAAGAGAGTTCTAGAAAAAACTAAAGTCCGTAGCAGATACACAGGGGGCTTCAATGAATCGTGTCGGACGCGAGGCGCCCAACTACACATGACGTCTTTCCATCTTCCCCGCCTGTCGCCCGGGTTTGACAGTGCTCGTAAAGCCGGGGCGCGCCCGGCACCAGGCCCGAGAGCAGCACGAGGTCTCCGCTAATTTGACGTGTTATCGCTGGCCCGTGCCCGCCGTCAAGGGCTGCCGAGGATGTTGCGGGCGAACGTCAGGTGCTCATTTCAGTACCGGGAATGCCACAAGAGACCATGGACCTTAACAACTGGTCATTTAGAAAGGGACATAAATCACCGAGTTAAAAAAAAAAAAAGACAATTTAATTGTAAGTTATGCTCCCTTTGAGGGTGTTCGTGAAACCTACGCAAATGTTTATTTGTTGATTCAAGAAGGGAGCCCTCAACCTTCTCCAGCCGCCCTCGGGGGAGTTAAGGAATCCTCAAGAATGAGATGTTTTCAGGGTAACATAATATTTAGGCAATGTTGAAATGGATATACGTCATTAATGCTGACAGAGGATCACATCGTCTCGTGTTTATGTCATTAAATAAGAGACGTTGAGTCTTTTAAAATATTTTTTTCTTATTTTAAAACTTGCCTAATGGTATTTCATTGAAGGTGGATTGAATTATCATTATATCATTGCCCTAGGGAATTAACGATTCTAGTTGTTGCATGGCTTTTTTTTTTAGTCGAGAATTTCAATAGCTGGTTGCAATTTCTGAAAGATAGACATACTATATCATACTCCATATATAGTGCCATATAGTATATGAATTTTTAACAGTGTTAGTAACATTACGATATAGTAGACATGAAGCTGTGATGATAACAAATGTCGATTCCTATTAAAAATATGTTACTGCTGAAGTGTCCAGCTCAGCCGTCAAAAACCCAAAGATCAATCAGCATTTGTGGAGAATAAAGCTTGGAAAAATTACGCTCCAACAATGACAAAACAAAACAGCAGGTTTATGTCATTTATACTGAACTCAATCAGTTTTTTTTTTTTTAAAGAAAAATTTTAACATTCTTTACAGCCGAACGTACCAAGAAATATTTTAGTATTTCTTGAGATTTTGTCTCCGGGCAGGAATTAACGCAATCGAGATCTCCCACCCGCATATGATGATGAAACTATTCATTGTTTTTTTCAATGAAAATTAATTGCCATTAAAAGTTACATTTTAATGGGGCTTTTTAGGAGTAGAGATGTGAGATTGATTTTTGTCACAATACACTGCAAAATATGGGGAGTGAGGGGGGGGGGGACCGAGAAAGAATTGCGGTGGTGTTGGGGTCAGCTTTATTTCATAAAAGGATACGTTCCTTTTAAAATCCTTGATATTGACTTCGCTTTTGGTTCGTGTGTTTATTTCTCGCTTTGTGACAGAAAATTCTTCGGAAGGCTAACTGACCCACTTACCGTCATTTTATTGAGCTAAAAGTTGGCACATAGACGCTTAAACGACGACAACACATTCTTTCACACTCTCAGCCCTATCCCAAGCCGCAAGAATAAGTTTTCTCTGTTTTGCAAAAGGGAGCGGGGAATGTTAATGATTTGTTAAATAGATTCGTGCTTTGGTGTGGAGATTAATTGTGTAGCTGTTGCTATGTGCTTTGTATTTGTGACGCAGGGGCGTAGCTAGCGTTGGTGTCACCCGGTGCGATAAACTCATGGTGTCATTCCCCCCCCCCCCCCAAACTTCCATGATGGACTTCTTCTGGCTAAAATTAGTCCACAGTATGAGAATGACAAGAAGAACAAAAAAACTTACATCGAATGTCATGAGGTCAATGTATTTAAAAACTGTAACATTTTTAAGTTATAGTAATTTTTACATTAAATTTACTTTATTTAAATTTTTCCTTTTCTTGTCTTCAAAGCTTCAAACCTATCAATGACGATCAGAAATCGATGTCCTTCACTACATCACTTTCAATTTATAGCAGAGCCACATCAGAAAGCCTAGGCTGTCCAAAGGTGGATCATAAATATTTCATGACAAGCCTTAGTTTAGAAAAGCTCACATGAAGCACATACACACATTTCGTAAGAAAAAAATTCAAGGCTAGCGACAGTATTGGAAGAGATTCTAGCCAGCAGCAAATTTGGATGTTGTTTCTGTACAACCAACAGCAAACAATCTGCAGCAAAACCAATCCAATATCTGACTGACGAATGCATAAACCATCCACGACCACAGTATTTTCTTGCCATTTTGCATCATCCCGTAGATCCATTGTTTTGTTAGTTGGCGAACACCTCCTTTAGATTTCGCAATTTTGCCTTGTCACTTTGCTGAATAGTCCGTCCTTGTTCTGAAACGAGGTACTTCATATTTTAATAATTTCAGACCGAAAATAATCTGGTACTGGTACTTTCCAGAGAGTAGCTTCTCACAAAATGTGCCAGTTTTTGTCATTATGCTTTACACTTATATTATCTTGGTTTGAATCAACACAATAAGCAGACATTTCTGTTTCCAAATCATTCATGTCTTTTACTTATGTTTTCACGCCAATCTCTTCCATTTTCTCCACTATTAGCTGAAAAGAATGCATGATGCGGGAATCGGAAGAATCAGTATCAATGGAAAGCTGGGGAAAGTCTTTTGAAGAACCCTGACCCTATGGTCATCATTTGGTTTCTTGATTTCGAAGCATGTTTGCTGGTAGTGATTTTAGTGAGTTGCTTATTTTCTTATTTTGGTTTTCACTGCTTACAGCTACTTGGCCGCTTAGAGTTGTTCACGCCGTGTGGCATGATGTAATAATCTTGAACAATAAAAATGCTTTAATTTTGTCACGTTCAAGACAACAAACAAAATAATTACCGACGGCAGTTAAAAAAACAACAGTGTCAGAGCACTGTCCAAAATACAATATTGAAAGAAAGAAGGTAAAACCCAGCAGTCGAAATAAGACAATCGTGCTCAAATGTTAAATGGCGATACTAGTGACAAATTGGATGGGGTGGGGGGGGGGGTTATTAATTTCTCCGTATTTTTGGGTTTCGATATATAATATTACATATGTCTTTAAAAAAATTATTTCTTTAAATTTAAATAAATTGAAAGAAAGAAGGTAAAACCCAGCAGTCGAAATAAGACAATCGTGCTCAAATGTTAAATGGCGATACTAGTGACAAATTGGATGGGGTGGGGGGGGGGGGTTATTAATCTCTCAGTATTTCTGGGTTTCGATATATAATATTACATATGTCTTTAAAAAAATTATTTCTTTAAATTTAAATAAATAAGCAGGAATTAATCATTAAAAGATTGAAAATTGTGTAATATAATATATTTTTCAAGTCTATTAATGGGTAAAAATTCATATTTTTATTTTTTTTAAAACAATTCTTATACTTAGAAACGTATTTGCTATACATGGAAAGCCTTATATCTCAGAATTTAGATAAATATAGCCTTCTGTCACTTACGGAAGTTACCAAACACTTCAATCGGCGTCGAATAATGACTGTGTTTTTCTGACCTAAACATAAGGTCATCTCAATTCTGACGCATCAACCTTGAACTTTAAACAAAGCACGCATTTGGATTGGTTACATTTTGAAAAAAATGGTGTGATCGGTTATCCTGCTATGAATCTCGGATAGACCGAGCAATGTGTAAATATGCATTTTTTCAGTCGGGTGTCACCCCCTAAAATGGTGTCACCCGGTGCGGTCCGCACCCCCCCCCCTCGCTACGCCACTGTTGTGACGTATTTGTGTTTAAATCTATCTTTAGTCTATGAGGTATAAACATGCATTCAATTTGATAAAAACTATTCCCATACCAACAAAATAAGTCGCTACAATCACATAAAAGATAAATCACGCACAATTACTTAAATGCAAACACAAATGCATATAAAGGATGTGTACGAGAAAACTTTGCGTTTAAGGGTATCTTAAGTTATATAAATGTCACAGTCTTTCACGATGCCACCTCAAATAGCCATTTATCAAGTCCTAAAAACCAACGCAGATGAAACGGTAAACCACAAACAATGGCGGCCATGCTGTTGCCATATGACGCTGATAAACACAATTTCACCATGACAACCGACGGCGGTAATGAGCCTAGCGCTGTCACAACTGAAAATCTCAAGCTCGCGACATCAAAGTGGGGCGTGGGGGGCGTCTCGATGACGATTTACGCCCTCGACGTGTGCGGTCTAGATGAGATGAGCTATGATGTCCTAACTATTCCATTTCCCCCTCCTACCCCGCCCCCCCCCCACGCCCCGGAGGGTTCTGGTCCTCCCCATTCCGGTGATGAGTCGCGTAGGATAAAGTGCAGATGGTGTTATTTTTTTTTTAAATTTCTGTTCATGTTACGAGATCATCATCTTTGGTCGTCACTACCATCAGTTTCCGAGCTCGGAGCGAGGTGGCTTTAATTCCTGTCTTTTCCATCAAGGATGACGTAAAGTTGTATCAGAAGAAAGCGAGTCTGCTAAAACCGCTTTGTGTTCTAAAATGACATTTCGTTTATTATTATCATTATTTTATTTTGTTTTAGGTGTACCCATTTTTTAAAATATCTGTATGGGTTATGGGTGTGTTGCAAGCGTATTGTCTGTGTCGACCATTTTATTATTTGCTCTTTACAGTTCAGAGATTAAGTCAAGCTTCGGTTGATTCAGACGTTCTTTGAAAATTCTGAAAATGTTTTTGGTCAGATAACGCAGAATAACTCCCTTTTGTATCTTTCTGTCGTTGTTTGAAGCTTTTACTTTCATGTCTCTCCTCATGTCTTCGATCTCCCAAACATCGATCCATCCATCTAAACCATCCAACCATCCAGCCGTACAACGATCCAACCAACCGACCATCCATCCAACTTTCCACCCATCCATCCAATGCATCCATCCATCTGTCCTCCACTTTTCCACCTTTCCTTCTTCCATCTTTTCTTTCCCTCATTTCCACCCTTCTATCCTCCCCACTCACTCTCATTCATCCATCAAACATTCCATCCATCAAACATTCCATCCATCAAACATTCCATCCATCAAAAATTCCATCCACCAAACATTCCATTCATCATAAATTCCATCCATCAAACATTCCATCCATTACTTATTTCATTCATTAAACATTCCATCCATCACACATTCCATCCATCAAAATTCTATCCATTATTTATTTCATTCATCAAACATTCTATCCATCAAAAATTCCATCCATCAAACATTCCATCCACTATTTATTTCATTCATCAAACATTCCATCCATCAAACATTCCATCCATCAAACATTCCATCCATCAAACATTCCATCTATCAAACATTCCATCCATACATCCATCTATCATCTCTCCTTTCCTCAAGCCGTCCGTTCCTCCCACCTACCCTTCCGTATATCATTCATTCATCCTTCCATTTTCCCTTACCCCCAGCTTTCTTCTTACCACCCTTCCTTCCCCCCCTCCCCCATTTCTTCTCTCCTATCTTCCAGATGAAATCTTGTGATGCCTATCTTATTTTTTCTTTCTCTTCCAGATCGCTATATCATTCGTCATTAAACCTAGACCCATTCGGAGCCTGGTGCTTACAAACCCTAGAATCACCGCTCACCACACTCTGCCTCTCGCAGACGTTTGACAAGCACGTGCCCTGCTCGTCAAGATGGATCATTTGCGCCGATAAGCCCAATGGCTACGGACCAGAGTTATCACTCTTGTATGAAAAAACAATCGCATTCAGACCACCCCCCCCACCCCAAACCGACCACTCTCGTGTTCTGCATACAACGCCCCGATAGTAAAGCAAGTTGGAGGTGGATTGGCCTGAGCCCCATCAAGATGGATCATTTGCGCCGATAAGCCCAATGGCTACGGACCAGAGTTATCACTCTTGTATGAAAAAACAATCGCATTCAGACCACCCCCCCCCCCCAAACCGACCACTCTCGTGTTCTGCATACAACGCCCCGATAGTAAAGCAAGTTGGAGGTGGATTGGCCTGAGCCCCCCAATTTTCTTTTTTTTAAAAATTGGTCTGTTTGGCCAGTGTTTTGGTTTAGGCTTTGTTTAAATACGTGGCTAAGCTTAAGACAACACCGGCGTTTGGCTCGTGTTCTTGCTGTCTTGGTAATCCCGAATTTTTCCTTCACAAGTGTTGTGACATGAATTCGAAGCCCTCCAGTTGCTTTGTTGTGTTACATGTGGTTGTTGTATCCCGTCCGGGGCAAAATTTAGGATTTCCTAGGAAAAAAAAAAGGAGAAAATAGGTTTAGACCTCCCCAGAACTATTTAGATTTTTATTGGAGAGGGTTACATGAGGATGAACTCGCGGCGCTCCCATGCGTGGGATTATTTGTTGTGTGGAGAAATAAAAAGTGAAAAACCCTGCATCCAGCAAACAGAATATTTTCCACCAATACGTCAGATAGGCTATCGGTTATAATTTGCTCAATGTGGACAACACAAACAGAGTAAAGGAAGAATATTTGACAATATCAAGTTCATCATGATATGCGCTTGGATAAGGCCAAGGGCGCCTGGGTTGGGGGTGGAGGGTGGGGGTGGATAGTGCATAACCTCAGTTCTTAGTTACGGCCTTCTCTGTAGGAAAAAAACAAAAACAACAACAACAACCGCTTTTGATTTTGAGAACCCACAGGTGATCCTAATAACCGATTGCGAAAGTGTGCTGTGGTAGGTTGCAGGAGGGATGCAAATTGGTAAGTTCTGTTTTTACCTTTAGGGTCTAGAGGCCAACGGACACATTTTGAAAATTGTTGATTTCAACTGTTACCTATTACGGCTTGTCATTTAATGGAGGAAATCTATTATTAGAATTTGCTGTAATCATCGGGGTCGCTCGGGTCCGACAAAATGTCAAGAACTGTTCAGTTCTACTATAATGTAAGCGAAGAGGCCCTTTACCTAAATCAAAATTTGTTTACAACTAAATTTAACAAAATATTTTACACATTTTTTTTTTCTTACTGCTATTTTGCGAAATGGGACTTCATTGCGCGTACTGCACGTGCAACAGTGACTCTAGATACAAGAATCGTCCAAGCGGTATGCTGAAACACACTATCAGCTGCCAAGTTTTAAGCAATATTTGTCCGACGTTCTAAAAATAGTAACGCTATGACGTTTTCCGGTCTGAGAAATAACAAATAGAATCGTTGTTGTTACCTTGTTGTGAACTTTGCATTTTGTTGTAATGTGTGCCTACAAACAAGAAAATGCATTCACTAAACACATGTGTAGTAGTCAAGTAAGAAACCAGCTTGATGATCGAATGCCCCAGAGCCGTGAGAGTGGATTGTTTGGGTTGTACCACAGACAGTCTCTTAGCTACTCAACTTAGTGACAGCTCTCCTCGCAGCTGCAGCACTGGAATGAACCAGTACAGCCGAGAGTAAAGCCACAGCCTTATGAGCTCATTGTTCTGGCTTTACAATGGAGAGCGTCCACCGTTAAGTCGTCTGTTCCAAATTCTAAAAGTTTAAACCCAACCGCATGCCATCCATGGATATGCTCTCGCAAAATAAAATTCCAATTAGAGACCGACCGAAAGTGATTTTCTGATTTCGGCCGCCGAAAGTTTAAAATGACTTTCGGCCGAAACCGAAAAAAGACCGAAAGTTTAAAAATGACTTTCAGCCGAAACCGAAAAAATACCGAAAGTTAAAAATGAATTTCGGCCGAAACCGAAGGCGAAACCGAAAATGAAATATTAAGATATTTTGAAATTCGTTCCCGCATACATTCTGCTTACATTGAAAATGATGTGGGAAAATATAAATATTTACATTCTTTTTATAAAAATGAGAAATCGTAAATAGTAATAAATAAAAATCTAATTTAGGGTTCTCAAACTCGCGGCCAGCGAGCCATTTGTGACCCGCAAGATGATATTTTGCGGCCCGCTACTTACAGAAAAGTTTAGTGTAAATGCGCCGGCCCGTTTCCCCCATTCTCATATATATAACGTGACTCTCCGCGACGGTTTCAGTCGAATCTCACCGACAAATCTAATCCTGATTTTTTTTTAATGTCTCTCTATATTTTTGTATGCCAGCTCTCTGGCAACAGTGAGTAGGTGGATGAAAGTGAATCCTAGTTCTTGAGAACCCTTAATGATTTTTTTGTTATTTATAAAGGTTGACCAGATTGTAACAGTTGTAATCGCTTTTTTGTGGATTACTTGATGCGGCCCACTCTCATTCAGACACTACCTCCTGCGTCCCCCCCCCCCCCATAATTTGAGTTTGATACCCTTGATCTAATGAATACTTTGGATTTTACCATTTTAATATAAAACTAATTTAAATTGCTTTACAATTTTTTTTTAAATTTGTATGGTAGGAGAAAATTTGGCAGAAATTGGGGGGTTGGGGGGGGGGGGGAGGGGAAATTAATGCAAAATATTATTTTTTTGAAACCGGGTCTCTAAAAAATGTGGTTCTAAAAGATCACTTAATTTGTTCTTAAAGATCGCTTAGTTTGTTGTTAAAGATCGCTTAGTTTGTTGTTAAAGATCGTTTAGTTTGTTTTTAAAGATCGTTTAGTTTGTTGTTAAAGATCGTTTAGTTTGTTCTTAAAGATCGTTTAGTTTGTTGTTAAAGATCGTTTAGTTTGTTGTAAAAGATCGTTTAGTTTGTTGTTAAAGATCGTTTAGTTTTTTGTTAAAGATCGTTTAGTTTGTTGTAAAAGATCGTTTAGTTTGTTGTTAAAGATCGTTTAGTTTTTTGTTAAAGATCGTTTAGTTTGTTGTTAAAGATCGTTTAGTTTGTTTTTAAAGATCGTTTAGTTTGTTGTAAAAGATCGTTTAGTTTGTTGTTAAAGATCGTTTAGTTTGTTGTAAAAGATCGTTTAGTTTGTTGTTAAAGATCGTTTAGTTTGTTGTTAAAGATCGTTTAGTTTGTTGTAAAAGATCGTTTAGTTTTTTGTTAAAGATCGTTTAGTTTGTTTTTAAAGATCGTTTAGTTTGTTGTTAAAGATCGTTTAGTTTGTTCTTAAAGATCGTTTAGTTTGTTGTTAAAGATCGTTTAGTTTGTTGTAAAAGATCGTTTAGTTTGTTGTTAAAGATCGTTTAGTTTGTTGTTAAAGATCGTTTAGTTTGTTGTTAAAGATCGTTTAGTTTGTTGTTAAAGATCGTTTAGTTTGTTGTTAAAGATCGTTTAGTTTGTTCTTAAAGATCGCATTAGTTTGTTGTTAAAGATCGTCTAGTTTTTGTTAATGATCGCTTTATTTGTTCTTAAAGATCGTTTAGTTTGTTCATAAAGATCGCTTAGTTTGTTGTAAATTCGCTTAGTTTTTTCATAAAGATCGCTTAGTTTGTTCTTAAAGATAATTGATTTTGTTCCTTAAGATCGATTAGTTTGTTCTTAAAGATCTTTTAGTTTGTTCTTAAAGAACATTTAGTTTTCTGTTAAAGATCGCTTAGTTTATTCTTATAAATCATTAAAGATCATTTGTTTTGTTCTTAAAGATCATTTAGTTCGGTCTTAAAAATCGTTTAGTTTGTTCTTTAAGATCGTTTAGTTTGTTATTAAAGATCGCTTAGATAGTTCTTAAAGATCGCTTAGTTTGTTTTAAAGATCGTTTAGTTTGTTCATAAATGTCGTTTAGTTTGCTGTTAAATATCATTTAGTTTGTTCTCAAAGATCGCTTAATTTGTTCTTAAATGTCGCTTAGTTTGTTGTTAAATATCGCTATCGCTTAGTATTAAATGACCGAAAACCTGAGTAACTTTCGGCCGGATGGCCGAAAGTCTAAGTCAATTTCGGCCGAAACCGAAGAAAAACCGAAAGTTAACTTTTCTCTTTCGGCCGAAACCGAAATTAAGCCGAAAGTTAACTTTCCAGTTTCGGCCGAAACCGAAACTTGGACGAAAGTGATAAAATGGCCACTTTCGGCGCCGAAACCGAAGCCGAAGCCGAAATTCGGTCAGCCTCTAATTCCAATGTACTGGACATTGAACCTGTGAAAAGTATTATAATGTTTAATATTTTCTTAGAACTAACGATGTCCACATGTCCACGCAGATTCAAATGTATAACATAACAATTGTTGATAAAATTGAGTTACAGCTGCATCACAAAATATGTTATTGAAGTTGTATTTTAAAAAAAAAAACTACAACAAAAAAAAAAAAAACCCAACAAAAAAACAACAACAACAAAACAATTACATCAGAGTTTCCGAAATTCCACCAGACCAAAAAGGGACAAATCCAATTCCCCCCAAGTCCCCCAATCGCCGTGAAGAGACCAGAGATTAATCCTACCTGTATTAGTTACACTGCTTTAATCCCAGGCACTCGCCGGTCGGGTTTACCGTATCGACCCATCTAGACCACCCCCTAAATCGTCGACGTTGGGGGCCTATTAAGGCACTGGTGAGCAACCATGACAGGCATATGGGGGGGGGGCACAAGTCACTCGTCGGGAGGATGAAGATCTCCATAAAAAAATACAGTTTTTTGTAGTTTTTCTTTGTTTTTTTTTTAGGGGGGGTGGGTGGGGGGTTTTTTGGGTGGGAGGGTGGGTGGGTGGGTCTTTAATGTAAAGGATATTGCCGGATTAATGCAAACAGAAAAAGCGTATGTCAAATCATCAGGGGTGGGTGCCGAGGGGAGGCGAGGTTTGGTGTGGGGGTGGGTGCCGAGGGGAGGCGAGGTTTGGTGTGGGGGTGGGTGCCGAAGGGGGGGAGGCGAGGTTTGGTGTGGGGGTGGGTGCCGGAGGTGAGGTTTGGTGTGGGGGTGGGTGCCCGGGGGGGCGCGAGGTTTGGCTGGGGGTGGTGGCACTGAAGACATCGTCATTCTCCCAGGCTAATATTACGTGTAAAATTGAGCATTTATTTTAAAAGAGAGGGGGGAAAAACAAGTCCTATATCTAAACTGAAATATAAGAGGTGGAGTATAACGGAGAGCAGGGGTGTCAAACTCAATCGCTCGGCGGGCCAAAACTCAATCGCTCGGCGGGCCAAAACTCAATCGCTCGGCGGGCCAAAACTCAATCGTTCGCGGCCCAAAACTCAATCGCTCGGCGGGCCAAAACTCAATCGCTCGGCGGGCCAAAACTCAATCGCTCGGCGGGCCAAAACTCAATCGCTCGGCGGGCCAAAACTCAATCACTCGGCGGGCCAAAACTCAAATCACATGTGAGGTTTCGGACCGAACGGGATAACCATTCAATAACAGGAAATTTAACAGTTTAAAAAAAAAAACGAAACATTTAAATAAATGAAAACAGACAAAAAGTTTTAATAATTAAAAAAATCATTGGCATAAACATTTTCTATTGGTCACAAAAACAAGAAAGTTCGTGTATGTTGGGAGTAAAGTTATGTGTCATTGAGATTCTCATGATGGACTGCAGATGTTGATCAGTGAGACGACTCCTGTGGGATGTTTTGTTAATCTTAATCACAGAAAACAGCTACTCACACAAAAATGTGCTACCCAACATCTCTTCAGGAATGAAACGAGTAAACTGTGCAGGCCAACTGTGTCGTACTTTGCCTTGAGCGTCCCATTGCACTGCATCTCTATTAGCTCTATGTGGAAATTTACAGGTGTACGCCTATGAAAAATGGGTTACGAAACAGCTCGAAATTAAATTTCTGTGCTTCAAAGTCACTAAAGCGCCGTGCGAACTCGTGGCGAACCGGAGAAAGCTAAGTTTTCAAGCAAAGTGTGGATTAGGAAACACCATAACGTTGACTGGGATATAATTCTACGGTGGTCAAGACCTCGCGGGCCTGATAAAATTGTACCAAGGGCCGGATGTGGCCCGCGGGCCTTGAGTTTGACACATGGGACGTAGAGGAAAGGCTGAAAAGAAAGACTTTAAGTATAGGGACTTATTTTTTTCTTCATGGGTATGGGGTGGGTTGGGTTTAGGGCAGTTTCGGCATATCTCTAAAACAAAATCTATGGCGACTTAAGGATGCATCCCAAATTTTGCCCCCCCCCCCTTTTTTTTAACCGCGACCCCCCCACCCCCCCACAGCTTCCTTACATTAGCGTCGCAAATAATTTTTAAAAAAAATATTTGTAATTTTTTTTTTTTAAATTCATTTTCATTCCCAGTAACCTAGACGTCATCTAGCGGACATGGCAGCCGAAGCCTCTCACAAATAGATCATTACTCTGATCGATTACAAATGTTTATACCTTCGATATTTTTGCATGGATTCAAGACCAAATTAATGTTGGTACTCGGTCTAAAATTGCTTCCGCCCAAGAAGAAAATATTACTGGGTTGTCATGCAATAAAATTTAGCATGATTAAAATAACACATATATTTTTTTGGATTTCATCTTAGAGAGGAGTATTCTTTTATGAGTGTTAGATTCTAGTGAATTTTAACTCAACAGCGACATATTATGCGCTCAAAACTGGGTTTCGGAGATGGTTGTGATAAAATCTAAGCAAGTATAACTAGGACAGCAACGTGGATACGAAGTGTGGACGGAGCCTGCGTCCAGTATGTCCAGTTTATTATTTTTTTCTTTCTTTTTTTTTTTTCTTAATGACATCCATCCGGCTCATTTGACGATGGTGTAGACTTCGCAGGACGACATCATAAGGCATGGGATTTCTCTTCAGTTTGCTTTAAAGATTGTAACATGTTTGTCTTGATCAACAGGTGTATTCATCTCATTAATTACATTAGTTGAATGTGTATTACTACACATTGTGGTTTTTTAAAATAAAGTTTATTTTATTTAATTTATATTTTTAAAATTTAACTCTTAATTTAATATGTATAAAGATTCCTCTTACTCTGTAGAGGTGAACTGACAAGTTTAAAAAACAACAACAACAAAAATAAAAAATAAAAAAATAAAAACTAGTTTAGTCTAAAATGACCAAAGTCCCCAAATGGTTAAGTTCCTTAGTTTGTGTTGTGATATCACGTTCTATGTATTTCGTGCTGTATTTGAAAATCCACTATTTTATATTGCGAATATGCAACAAGACTTTGTTATTTTCTACTAATCTTTATTATCGTATTTCTATGGTATCGTCCTCTGTAAGGCACTGTTTGAATGAGCCATAAAATTAAAAATAAGAGATTAATTTCCTCGCAATAGAAGGCAGTGCGTAACAATATATATATACTGCATCTATATCTAAATGTCCTTTAGTCCATGGACACATATGACATGAAAATTATCCTCCTCCATTCCTCTCTGTTTTCTGCAATTCGCACGGCATCGCCCAGCTTTCGTCCCGTCCACTCCTAGATGCTATCTCCCCATCTTTTTCTCTGTCTTCCTCTTCTTCTCTGTCTTCCTCTTCTTCTCTGTCTTCCTCTTCTTCTCTGCCTTCCTCTTCTTCTCTGTCTTCCTCTTCTTCTCCCTCCTCACGTTGTGCCCTGCAGGCCTTTTTTGTTGAACCCTCGTTTTCGTGTCACGTGGCCATACCATTCCAGTTTGCGCTTTTTACAGTTTCCAAGAGGTCACCATACTGCCCAATGCCTTGACGAACTATTTCTTTGACTTGCTCTTTAGAGATAAGGTCTCGATAGCAGTTTTCAAGAATGCTTCTAAAAATATCCTCATCTCCATTACCTATGTATAATCAATAATATATTAATATATATACACTCCTTTAAAGTGTAACTGTTATCATTTCCATGGGAAAATCTGTACTCAGCCAAGACGACGAGAATCGAACTAGTTTGGGAATCACTGGCTTACATATAATTGACGATGCGTTTATTATTATTTATAAAAAAAATTAAACATCGCACCAGGTAAACAACTGTTGAGATCCTTTTCTCTCCCCCCCCCCTCCCCCCAATCATACCTTTTGTTCAAAGAGAGTACTTTCAATCTTGCTCATCGTGAATTCCTGGAACTTAAACACCGTGACATATAAAAAAATAAAAAAAACTAAACCCCGCACCAGGTAAACAACTGTTGAGATTCTTTTCTCTCCCCCCCCCCTCCCCCCAATCATACCTTTTGTTCAAAGAGAGTACTTTCAATCTTGCTCATCGTGAATTCCTGGAACTTAAACACCGTGACATATAAAAAAATAACGAAAAGGGGAGCAACTCACTTTCATATCTTAACTAAAAGATTTGAAATGCGCCGGTACCAAGTGCCACTGCCTTTTTTGCCCTACGTCTTGTGCCACAACACAAAACCTTTTTTTACAAGTCATGCGCCTAACAAAAAAACAACAACAAACAAACAAAAAAAAAACAAACAAAAAACTTGTTTACTCTCATGTGAACAGAAAAAGAAGGATGCTTAGTTTCAGCCGTATGCTGTTCGCTGTCATGTGCTGCAGCTGCCCATTGTCTGAGCGCCTTTTAAAGCCCTGCATGTCTTCAGGTATAAAAAAAGCAGGCAAACTACTGCACTGTGTCTTTAGTTGTGTGCGCTACACTCTGATTTTCGATGATGAAACTGTCTTTTTAAAAAATCTTTTATATAAACTTCGCCTTTTTTCGCGCATTCGGCAAAATCTTCGGAAGGCTAATTGACCCATTCCCCGTCATGCCATCGAGCTGAAACTGAGCACAGAGACTCATGGCCGATGGCAACACATTCCATTAAATTTTAAGCCCCACCCCCAAACCCCCAAGAATCAGTTTTTTTTTCCAATAGTTCAGTGGGGCAGCGATTTTAATAATTTGTTCAATGGGTGTGTGTTTTGGTGAAGAGATTACATTTTCTTGTCTCATATTGTCAACAAATGGATTTAAAAAAAGGCATGTCCTTTCCAGCGATGACTTTTGATAACGGTAAAGCATGTCAGTCAGTATATAACAGGTACTTTCTTGAATTTAATATAAAATATATATTTCTAATAAAATTAGACATTTTTTAAATGTATCATTTATGTCGTCCTCCTATCTACCTCTTAAATTTATGATTACATATCTATATTGGAGTTATCCTCTATTGTAAACGGCTATGTATAGATGTTTGTGTGAGTGTGGGGGGGTGGGGTGTGGGGATTGGGGTATTTTCCCTTAGCAACGAACTGCTCCCCCACCCCACTCCCCCAACTCCATGTAACTGAGTCCTCCCACCAAGATCCACACATATCAATCGGAGCCCCTTTCTCCAGCGCGTGACTGACAGTGCGTAAATACGCACCGCGTGCGTAAGGCCTCTCGCAGCGTGGTGCGCACCCGTGCTCTTTTTTTTTTTAAAATTGTAATGCGGGGCGCTCGTAAGCAACACAGGAAGACAGGTGTAAGGGTTCGCGGCGCCGGGACTAACTTCTTGTATTTCCTTGTCCTGGGGAGAGCTTGTTTGTNATTGATGGAGACCGAGTGCGGGGGAGGAGGAGGGGAGGGGGGTGTTTAGAGGGAAAAAAAACACAATGACGACGAGTAAATATATATGTATAAATTAAATCAGGGGCGTGGAAAAGCCCTGGAGAACAAAAAAATGATGTAAAGAAAAAAAGGGGGGGGGGTAAATGTTGGGGAATGAAATTAAAAGAGTTTGATTTATTTTGGTCATTTGCATTTTAATTTTATAATTCAATGAACTGTTTCTAGAAATAGACTGAAGTTTGTTTAACATTTAGCGATGGAATTAGTATACGTTTGTAATCACTGCATTATGCAAGTGGCGTATCCAGATGGGGGCGTCGTTGACGTTCTGAACATTTGATTGCTTTTACACAATTGAACATTGCAGGCAACAAAGAAAGGGAGAGGGGGTTGGGGGTGGGGGTTGGGGTGGTGGTGGGGGATTTTGAGGTTTTGTAGGGGGGGGAATTGGGGCGATGGAAGTGACGTCATTAAGGCAAAAGGAAAATTAAAGCTCTCACAATAAACTTTGCAGAGGTTTGAAATTAAGTTCTCGTCATGCTGATGTCCATCGATGCCTGCTTAAAGACATTTGAACAATTCCCAGGCCAGAGAATGTGCCGATACATTAAAAACCCATTCACATCGGTTTTCTTAACAAGTTACATAGATGTACGCGACCACGCGTGCCCAGAACAGATCCGACCTATCAATAAGTTAAGAAATATATACACAGGGGTGGAGGAGAACATGAAGAAGGACAATACCATAAAGTTAACGTCTCGGACAAAAACAGTCTTCGACAGTAAAAAACAGTTGAAGACAGAGACAGGCACTCTCAGCATGCTGTGTACATATGTAATCTACAGGAAACGGTAGACATATGCAATTATAAATAAATTACAGTGAAGTCCTTTTAAATGATCGAAATTCAATATTTTTCGCATCGGGCAGATTGTTGACAATTAACTGAACATTGATTCGCACACCTACAAACATATGGATCCTGGGTGGATGGGACTCGTTAGCCTTGGATGGGCAACTCATCTAAGAGATGGAAACTCTGAAATCAAACCCGGAGATGGAGTCCTGTAGGAGGATAACATTGGTACAATGAAACATTTCGACAACTCCTGCGACGTCACTGGTGCCAAGCTGTATCATCCAATGATGTTCCCTTGGGTTATCCAAGCGGCGTAGAGAGAGGCGATTTGCTGTTGGGAACCAGCTTATGATCCTTGAAGAATAATCCCAGGCCTTGTGGATTTCGTCCTTCCGTAGCCCACGCCATCGTCACATTGTGACGGACGGATGCCAGCAAAAAAAAAAAAAATTTAAAAAAATATAAATATATGGATCTATATCTGCATCTTTTGGCCCTTGTGACGTCGCTACATACAAAGTCCATTAAATAATAGTTTGAAGGACATTCCGCGGTACCCTCCAGAATATTTTTGGACAAGCAGGTGAAAATAACGTTTGTTAAAATTGAACATGTTAAAGATACTCGGACACTTCAATGCCCTAACTTTGACCAGTTTCATATTTTTTGGTCACTCTGTTCCACGTTGTCTCAAAACCAGTGACTTCAAAAGCTCAAGTGCTGCCGATGTTTTGGACGTTGTTTTGTCCAGCTGTGTTAGCGGGGTACCGACGTGCTCAGGCTGGAGATACTGTTGGATTTAACTCCCATGAGTACAGGATTGGGGGCTTAGGCTGGAGATACTGTTGGATTTAACTCCCATGAGTACAGGATTGGGGGCTTAGGCTGGAGTTACTGTTGGATTTAAATCGCATGAGTACAGGATTGGGTGCTTAGGCTGGAGCTACTGTTGGATTTAACTCCCATGAGTACAGGATTGGGGGCTTACGCTGAAGTTATTGTTGGATTTAACTCCCATGATTACAGGATTGGGTGCTTACGCTGGAGTTACTGTTGGATTTAACTCCCATGAGTATAGGATTGGGTGCTTAGGCTGGAGTTACTGTTGGATTTAACTCCCATGAGTACAGGATTGGGGGCTTAGGCTGGAGTTACTATTGGATTTAACTCCCATGAGTACTGGATTGGGGGCTTACGCTGGAGCTACTGTTGGATTTAACTCCCATGAGTACTGGATTGGGGGCTTAGGCTGGAGTTACTGTTGGATTTAACTCCCATGAGTACAGGATTGGGTGCTTAGGCTGGAGCTACTGTTGGATTTAACTCCCATGATTACAGGATTGGGTGCTTAGGCTGGAGCTACTGTTGGATTTAACTCCCATGAGTACAGGATTGGGGGCTTACGCTGGAGCTACTGTTGGATTTAACTCCCACCCCGGCATTCATTGCAGACATGACGCAAGTGCCCGCCCCACCCGACCACACCACACCCCACCCGGTTCTTCCATCTTGTTCTTAGGAATATGCTCTCCAACAAAATTTTAAAAACAAATAAATAATATAGATATTTTTAAAAAAATTTTATGACTTTATTTTTCTTGTTGTAATTATCCCAAACCCTCCTGTGCCCCGCCCTTGAGTGCGTGCAAGAAAACCCGGGCCCGTAGGTTTAAACCGTTCAAACAAAACACACCCAAAATCTTTTAATGGAAAGGGAGGGGGGGTCAGCTAGTTAAAACAAACAATTATCAGCAATTAGAAATCGCCAGCTTCTTATTTTTGTGTCCCCCGACCCCCCCCCACCCCCCGCCCACAAATCGACAAAGAAAAGTTCAAATGCGCAATCACAAACACGTGTATACTCAAAAACAGGCTAAAAATGGGGAGACAAATGCTTTGGAAAGGCAAACAGCAACTGTTGGAGATTGTTTGATCAAATGCGGAGATTTCTCTCCCCTTGCTTTAAACCGTTTTTTTTTCACCCCCTAATTTGCAATATTACATTTTTTTTCTCCCCCCCCCC
>CAXITT010000289.1:278251-293562 GCA_964033795.1 Lymnaea stagnalis
AAAAAAAAAAAAAAAAAAAAAAAAAAAAAGTAATTCAGTTCTATCTTTCTGATGTGCCAAATACAATCTTAATTAATCGAATGAACTACCTTAAAACGCCTTATACATGTTTACGTACAGTGATCCCTCGACTATCGCAGGGCTTAGGTTCCAGACCCCCCCCCAGCCACAATCCCCCCCCCCATACATCCACAACACTCCCCCCCCCCCAACCATAGGCCAAATTCCCGAAATTGTGATCTTACATTAAGTCTATGATTTATATATATTGTAAGGCTTTATAAAAGCCCCTAACACGCTTACAAACCATCCTCACACTCTAATAAAGCACTCCCACATTTTTTTCAAACCTTTCCCACACTTTTTATAAACGCTCCTTGTTCCCTACAACTCTTTCTGCACTCTTAAAGCTATGTCGTTTTAACAAAATATACAATTATCTACAGATATATGTATTCGATAGATACAAGTAAAATTTCCGCGCTATAGTGAGACCTCGCTATAGCGAGAACTCGGTATAGTGAGACCGCGGTACAGTGAGACCTCGGTATAGTGAGACCTCGCTATAGTGTGACCTCGCTATAGTGAGAACGCGGGGGGGGGGGGGCTAGGAGAGAGCTTTGTCTCTTTCCGCCCGGCCTCCACAACCAAGCAGTGGTCAGTGCCCCTCAGAAGAAGTAGTATATCTAAAATAAAAGAAGAGCAAAAACAGTTATCAAGAAGTAGTATTGAATTCTTTTGTTTTAAAATGTTTCTTTGATGGAAAGTGTTCTAGAATTTAAAAAATAAATTGATCTGTGTTGTTTTAGGAAGGTCTACCAGAGGCCTAAAAAGAAAGACCAGTGGCCCGGTGAACTTTACTGTCTCTGATAGGCTACTAGTTACATAGTTTTCTAAAACTTCCCCCCCCCCCCGCCCTAATATAGGGGATCACTGGCGATTGGAGCAGCATGGGGTAGTCCCCGGGAGGTTCCTATATTTTATTGATTGAAGAAAAAAAAGGTGGGTGGGGGGATTTTCGGTCAACTGAGGACATCAGGTTTGGTGTTAAACTTTTTGGGGGGAGGGGGGGGGGGGCGGATCTCACCATAGCTACGCCGCTGGAAGTGGATCTGTAGAGCCCGTTATATTTCTTATTCGGTCTTAGGTTTTGTTATCATGATGATTTTCAAATTGTAAGTCCGTGAAAATAATGTGTTTACATGAAATGACAGTGTCGAGAGAGGGGGGAGGGGAGATGGGTAAAGGGAAGAAGTGGGTGCGCTGCTGTGTGTGTGTGTGTGTGGGGGGGTGTTGTCTAAGAAGTATTGAGACAAAGAGCGAAAATTGTGACACATAACGATCTCCAAATGTGACAGATCAGTGAACATGTGCACGACAGCCCCCTCCGTGTTGCTCCTGTCTCGTCTCCCCCCCCCCCTCCGCTCTCGTGTTTACACGGGTCCTATCAGCACCGAGGCCCCGCGAGAGGGACAATTAACCTTAAACACCGGCTAGGTCCCTCAAAAACCACGCACCGAGCCACCCGGGGTGCGCAACGCACTCGGTGTGCATTTGACATACACGGGGGAATAAAAGTTTGTTAATACCGAGGCGAGCCGTTAGGGGATGTATGAACGACTTGGGTTAAAAGGGATTAAAGGAAAGATGACTCTGATGAGGGGTAACGGGAGCAGTTCGCATGCAAGAGTTATCAGATCTTTGGTCTCAGAATTTTTTTTTTTTTTTTTAAAGGTTTGCAAGTTCTGTTGTTGTAGCATGTTCTTAAGAGGAGTACCTGCAGACGTGCAGTAGGAGTAAGTCTTGTGAGGGTTATAGTTTCATCCAGGGCAGACGGGCTGTGATGGTGGAAGAGAGTTGCCAGATTGGCCAGTTTAAGGTCAGCTTCCAGAAATGTGGCCCCCCTTTTTTTCAGCAAGGATAACCTTAATATTCTCGTTCGACACGTTCGATGTTTGTGGTCCCTTTTGGATCTCCCGCTCTCTTTTCACAAGTTTAAAATTTAAGGAGATTTCTTTTAAAGTGTTTGACCACTTCTTTATGCTCCTTCGGTTCTACGGACTTTCTAATACTACACACACACACACACACAAAAAAGTTTAAAAAATGCAAAAGTTACCAAACACGTTACACAACTATTAATTAAAACCAGCATCATGTTTAGTTGTTATATAATGTATGAATACTAGCAAGGTGTATTCTCAAAGTCCAGGAGACCGTAAACAGACTTTTACTGTGTTTTTATTGTGTCTGTGTGTGTTATTGGGGGGGGGGGCGGGGTTGAAATCTAACATTTAACTTGTGTTTTCTTTATAGGAAGACAATGGTATGGATTGATTATTGGGTGAATATCATAATCGCGAAATCTATTGAAATTTCACGATATTTTTTAATCTGTCTGATGGGCTCTAAGGTAAAAGTGGTACAACGAAGAGACTGTCCACAAAATTGTTTCCTTTGAAATGTAGGAGTTCTTAAACTCTTTGGAGCGCCACAACACTATCTCCTCTTTCAAAAACATCTTACCAGAAACCTCTCGATAATCCCAAATAAACTGCAAATAACCTCTTATTTTCTGGGTCTTCTCGCACCCCATGAAACTTTCTCCCGCAGCCCATTGACACTGCCTCCGTCAGCCCTGGTTAAGAGTATCTGGTAAAGGTTCCATTTCGCTTTTAATCCACTTGTATTCTGTAAACGTATTAAAAAGTGGAAAAAATGCTTTTATTACACTGCGTTTATAAAGCAACGAATTTGTTACTAATTATATATATATATATATATATATATATATATATATATATATATATATATATATATATATATATATATTTATATGTAGTTGAAAAAAAAATGTGATGATTAAGAAAAGATTTTAGATTCCCCGTGTGAGACCGGTTCTGTGCGTCCAATCCCCTTAAACAACTTGTACTCGCATGTTGATGTGAACTGTGTTGACCAGACCTACGCTGGCATCTAGGGAAAGGATGATCAAAAACAAGAGAAATAGAGTTGAACCCGTGGCGTAAGGTTCATCTTCCTAGCAACGGAAGTGAGCGCGAGCCCATCGACCCGACGGAGAACAAGGTGTCGTGTTGGCAGGCAGGGGAGGATAAATATTGGGTTAAGGGTAGACAGAGTTGTGTCATCTTGGAAGGTTCCTCCTTTTTTTTTTTTTTTTTTTTTTATTCAGGGATTTTAATTCATGGTTTTAATTTTCGAAAATTCCGAAGGATTTGATGAGTAAATTATTATAATTTTTAAACGAAACAAATTTAAAAGATAAAAGAAACTGAAGATTTTGTAAAAAAAAATATTTAAAAAAATAAATAATTCTTATCATGGGTTGAGCTGTTTGTCGTATATACTTAAAATGGAATCAATTGGATACAGGAATCGTTCAGGCATATCCTTAATCTGTTTGGCAGTGTGCTTTTTTAAAAACTGGACAACAGTTCTAAAGACAATTTGGCCATATCTACATTTTTTTAAACCGGTGCAACCTTAAAGTTAAAGCCATTTACCAATACATCCCACACATGTTATAGAGCATAGACATGGCAGCTATTGATTTCTTAGGATCTGTTGGTCTCTTTGTATCTAATGGTGTCTTTGTATCTCTTGGTGTCTTTGTATACATTGGTGTCTTTGTATCTATTGGTGTCTTTGTATCTCTTGGTGTCTTTGTATCTCTTGGTGTCTTTGTATCTATTGGTGTCTTTGCATCTCTTGGTGTCTTTGCATCTATTGGTATCTTTGTATCTATTGGTGTCTTTGTATCTCTTGGTGTCTTTGTATCTCTTGGTGTCTTTGTATCTATTGGTGTCTTGGTATTTATTGGTGTTGTTGTATCTCTTGGTGTCTTGGTATTTATTGGTGTTGTTGTATCTCTTGGTGTCTTGGTATTTATTGGTGTTGTTGTATCTCTTGGTGTCTTGGTATTTATTGGTGTTGTTGTATCTCTTGGTGTCTTGGTATTTATTGGTGTTGTTGTATCTCTTGGTGTCTTGGTATTTATTGGTGTTGTTGTATCTCTTGGTGTCTTGGTATTTATTGGTGTTGTTGTATCTCTTGGTGTCTTGCGGACACAACGCGTTTACCGTTTTAAATGAACAAAGGGTTTTAAAAAACCGAGTTTCTTTATCTGCATTTACACACTCTACTATTGGTTGCACAGAATCGCCTAATTACCTACTTATAGTAATACCTTTTCTTGAACAATTTTTGCTTTAGAACCTTACTATAACCCCAGCATTTGCGTGACGTCTGGAGGCCAACCCCCCCTCCCCCCCCCAGTGCCTTTGCAACTTTTCGATTATGCACACCTTGTATTCAAAGTTGATAGTCAAATATTTTCCTACATTACAATTTAGGCCCATTAATTAAAACCGAGGCACCCTTAAGGCACCGAGTTTGTAGGGCCCATTGCGACGAATCTGGCTATTACAATGGGAAAAGCATATTACGTTAAGTCATATGTTTGACTGCATGCTCTGCTCATGATGTGGGTCGGATGACTGTCACCTGCATGACAACCGATCCACGATTCCCAATCACATGCTGTTGAAGTACTCACATGCTGTTGAAGTACTCACATGCTGTTGAAGTACTCACATGCTGTTGAAGTACTCACATGCCGTTGAAGTACTCACATGCTGTTGAAGTACTCACATGCCGTTGAAGTACTCACATGCTGTTGAAGTACTCACATGCGGTTGAAGTACTCACAGGCTGTTGAAGTAATCACATGCTGTTGAAGTACTCACATGCCGTTGAATTACTCAAATGCTGTTGAAGTACTCACATGTCGTTGAAGTACTCACATGCCGTTGAAGTACTCACATGCTGTTGAAGTACTCACATGCTGTTGAAGTACTCACATGCTGTTGAAGTACTCACATGCCGTTGAAGTACTCACATGCTGTTGAAGTACTCACATGCTGTTGAAGTACTCACGTGCTGTTGAAGTACTCACGTGCTGTTGAAGTACTCACATGCTCTGGGATTCCTCCCATTAATGCTTCTCTTCTATGACCCTGACGGTAGGGCTGGGTCATGTGATTAATTGTCAGGAGTGGCCATCCCGAGGAACAAAAGTGTCTTGGGAGTGGAAGGAGGAAGGTGGATTTGATGTGTTTGATGGGATGGGAGGAGAGGGAGAGGTGGTAAGGTGAGCGGTAAAGATTACTTTAAGAGTTGTTCTGATATCTCTAGATAATGGTGGCGAGGTTCGGGGTGGGGTGGATTTGGGGGGGGGAGGGCGGCGGTGGTGGTAGGATCACTCTTAGAGTCGTTCTGATATCTCCACATGTCGGCACCACACGAGGCTGTTGGAAACAACGCAAAGGCAACACACCGGCACCGCGCTGGACATCCAAAATGATCCAGCCCGTCGTGACATCGGCAACACTTCTAGATCACTTGAGCTCGCTCGCGTCGAAACAACGGACCCCCGGCAGAACGAGATCAGAACTGAGCCAACCCGAATCCTGGAACCGAATCGCTCTGGACCCGTGGCGTTCTCGGAACGGCATCTGGATTGTCAGAGCCCTCTATTTGCTGATCTGAGCTCGAATGACCTATCAATCTGAAACATATGGAAGCGAGTTTGTTTATGAAGGGAGACGGTGATCCGCCGCGAGAGACCCCGTCTAAGTAGTTGCCACCCACGGGGGTGCCGGGGCGCGATGGGCGGCTGGAGGATGTGGAAGATGAGGGCAAAGAGAAAACAAAGGGGGGGGAATAATAATACCTTTGATAGGTGCGAGAACACGGGAGTTATGTCCCGCCAAATGTTTGGGAAATTCCCTTCGGAATCGAGGTTAAAGCGCCAATTCTTATTTGATACTTGGGGAACGAGGGTATGATGACGTATGTCGAAAGGTTCGTCCATTGTTATCTTTATGTGTCCACAGAATGATTTGGGGGGAGTTCAATTGGACAACTTTGAAGATGAAAAGTGGAAGATGAATGAGTCAGAATAAAATAGATTAACATCTTCGCCTCTTACATAAGACATAAAGCACAAATTGTTGGCTCTCATTTTTTGACCAAAAAGAATGACGTCAGAAACTTAATTTCTTCCTTTCTTCCTTTCCACCCCCCCCCCCCCCCCCCCCACACACACAAATAAGATAAATGGTGACGTCACTCTGCTGTTTCTCAATCACAAGCATGCACACAATGCCAAGCCCTGCGCCCTCCGAGGTTTTCGGAATTATCCTGATAATACCTGCGTATAGTTATAACTTGGTTTTACTGTCTTCCTGCACAATGTACAGCCATCACAACAACTACTTAGTGAAACAAAATAATGCTGACACATTGAAAGATACAATTATTTATGAAATGGGGAAACAAGCGTCGCTATACCAGTAGATTCGTGAAATAAGCGTCGCTATACAAATAGATTCGTGAAATAAGCGTCGCTATACAAATAGATTCGTGAAATAAGCGTCACTATACAAATAGATTCGTGAAATAAGCGTCGCTATACAAATAGATTCGTGAAATAAGCGTCGCTATACAAATAGATTCGTGAAACAAGCGTCGCTATACAAATAGATTCGTGAAATAAGCGTCGCTATACAAATAGATTCGTGAAATAAGCGTCGCTATACAAATAGATTCGTGAAATAAGCGTCGCTATACAAATAGATAAAGTGATTATCAATAAATATGAACTTTAACCCCATGAACTTTGTTTTGTCCTTAGCATTCAAACGGAATTAGGTTCCAAACTATTTTTAACGTACGGTCAAATTGACTGATGCATTAAACAAACCTGAAGATTCCGAGGTCACCATTTGACAATCCAGCGACTGGTCGCGTTTTTTTAAAAAGAAATGTCTATTAAATATCAAATCTTAAAACGGTACGGGAATAAGAGATTTAAGGAAAAAAAAATAAATATCACTTTTAAAATATAAAAGTTAAGTTTCAATCCATCTTGTACTCGCAAGCATTAGAAACTTGTCAGCTTGTGGCAACTAAATCAACTAATCCATTCATCACGAGACTTGTAAGACTATGCGATTTTACCATATCATTGCCAAATGTAAGGTATAAAGCAATTTATAAAGTAGGTAAATTTAAATCTCGCCAGCTCTTTATCTTTCTTTCTATAAAAACTCTCCCCCCCCCTCTTTCCTCTTCCCCCCCCCATCATGCGCTCTCTCTCTCTCTCTCTCTCTCTCTCCCTCTCCCTCTCTTCCTTTCACATCACCTCGCTGTCTCTCTTTTGAATATCATGTCTATTGTTTCAACCCGCCCACTGCATACTAACTATGATACGTTATTTTTTCCTCAATTTTTCCATTGAAAGCATAAAGACTTCCCAAAACTGCCGCCCTCCCCCCCCCACACCGAACCGAGTCTAACTCCCCTCATATGTTCCTCGTTATCTGGATATGTCATCTCACCGCTAATGACCGCATCCTATTTTTTTTTATTATTATCATCATTCTAGTTTTTATGTGCATCGTCTTCCTTTCAAACTTTACCCATCTATCGTGCGTCAACCAATCTTATTGACACGTACGGTTCAAAGAGACGACACAGTTTACCAAACGAAGGCAAGGGCAGGATTTAGTACAAAAATAATATTGAAAACTATTTGAAGCGATATTTCATACCAATGACGTATTGAACACTGACAGAGACCATAGCTCATAACAGTACAGTATTATAAACCAATTCTTGTAGCCATATTAAAACACAATTTCGTAAGACTAGCTGCCACAGAAGAAACAGTCTACATTATAATAGTTTTTTTTTTGTTTTTAAATTTCTCCTTATATCTTTTCTCTCTCTCTCTCTCTCTCTCTCTCTCTCTCTCTCTCTGTCTCTGTCTCTGTCTCTCTCTCTGTCTCTCTCTCTATCTCTCTCTCTCTCTCTCTCTCTCTCTCTCTCTCACCACCAACGTCCATCGTTCTTAATTTCCTATATATATTTTTTTAATGTAGAAAATCAAATTGTTGAAATTTGTCTCATCAATCGGAGTGTACCCCAAGAAGTCACTTTTTTAAGCTACTCCAAATATTACTACTCCAGCCCCAGAGACACTGGTAGCTCATGTCGTCACTTGGTTGGTCCAAATTCAAGCTAACTTCATGTAACAATTCTACTAATTTTTTCGTGTTAACCCCAGTACCAAGATTTGAGGACCACTACAAGCACATGCCGATGTATGTGTTGTTTTAGTGAAGAAAGGGTATGAAAACAACAGACCACGAGTAATAAGGCTGTAAATATTTATTATCCCACACAGTTGTAAGACCTCAGCAGACACAATTAGACGGGGCGCAAACAAACAGTGTCCGCCCCCCCCCCCCTCCCTCTGTATGTACACATTGGGCGCCTGGTGTCATGCTGAACAGGGAAGCTTCTGAAATGGCGGGGCTTGTCTTTTAGACATTTGCAGCGTTATGAAACTTGAGAATCGGCACACCCCTACCCCCACACAGCCACCAAACCCAACCGCATTTTTTTCTGAAAGGTTAAACATGCTTTCTATCTAATGGAATGAACATTTAGGTTTTGCAATTGGAATGGACATTAAAAGAACGGAGGGAAATATTATAAATGATTATCAAATCGTCATCTCACCACACGACAAATAATCAGTGTCCGGGACAACCCACTCAGTTCCGACTGAGGATCGTGTGTTTAGGGTGAACGACTCTCAAACAAAAAGCCATTTGTCATGGCTAGTAAAGACTTTTACATCTTTAGAATACTATTCTAGAGTTGAAAGTAACATTTAACCATTTCATAAAATGCCTTGATGTAGGAAAGCGCTTGTAAATACAATATCTTGTAGATGTCACAGACATTCATCAAGGGATCCGATGCGCTTGTAAAGAAACACTCTTGTAGCTGACACAGACATACATCAAGGCATCTGATGCGCTTGTAAAGACAATTTCTTGTAGATGACACAGACATACACCAAGACATCTGATGCGCTTGTAAAGACAAACTCTTGTAGATGACACAGACATACATCAAGGCATCTGATGCGCTTGTAAAGACCAGCTCTTGTAGATGACACAGACATACATCAAGGCATCTGATGCGCTTGTAAAGACCAGCTCTTGTAGATGGCACAGACATACATCAAGACATCTGATGCGCTTGTAAAGACAAACTCTTGTAGATGACACAGACATACATCAAGACATCTGATGCGCTTGTAAAGACAAACTCTTGTAGATGACACAGACATACATCAAGACATCTGATGCGCTTGTAAAGACCAGCTCTTGTAGATGACACAGACATACATCAATGCATCTGATGCGCTTGTAAAGACCAGCTCTTGTAGATGACACAGAAATACATCAAGGCATCTGATGCGCTTGTAAAGAAACACTCTTGTAGCTGACACAGACATACATCAAGGAATCTGATGCGCTTGTAAAGACCAGCTCTTGTAGATGACACTGACATACATCAAGGCATCTGTTGCTCTTGTAAAGACAAACTCTTGTAGCTGACACAGACATACATCAAGGCATCTGATGCGCTTGTAAAGAAACACTCTTGTAGATGACACAGACATACATCAAGGCATCTGATGCGCTTGTAAAGACAAACTCTTGTAGATGACACAGACATACATCAAGGCATCTGATGCGCTTGTAAAGACCAACTCTTGTAGATGGCACAGACATACATCAAGGCATCTGGTGCGCTTATAAAGACAAACTCTTGTAGATGACACAGACATACATCAAGGCATCTGATGCGCTTGTAAAGACCAGCTCTTGCAGATGACACTGACATACATCAAGGCATCTGATGCGCTTGTAAAGACCAGCTCTTGTAGATGACACAGACATTCACCAAGGTATCTGATGCGCTTGTAAAGACAAACTCTTGTAGCTGACACAGACATACACCAAGACATCTGATCGCAACCAACATTGGTACACTATAATATGAACGATCGTATGAAAAATCCTGCACAAAAAGCCATCATAAACAACATCACACACATCAAAACATTATGCCCAAATTCCAATATTCGTCCATGGGTCTAAAAACCTGTTTGACCACTTGGTGTTTTCGTCAAGATTTTTCAGAACATTATTTTGAGATACATTTTATTTTATTAGAAATTTATTCTGATTGGTGGCTTGTGGGTAGATCGGTTGTGTATCGATGGGTTGCGAGTAGGTTGGTTATGGGTTGGTGGCTTGTGGGTAGATGGGTTGTGGGAAGAGTGGTTGTGGGTAGATGGGTTGTGGGTAGGTTGGTTGTGGGTTAGTGGTTTGTGGGTACATGGGTTGTGGGAAGAGTGGTTGTGGGTAGATGGGTTGTGGGTAGGTGGGTTGTGGGTAGGTGGGTTGTGGGTAGATGGGTTGTGGGTAGGTGGGTTGTGGGTAGATGGAATTTATAAAAAAAAGACTTTATTATTTTTTATTGTTTCATTTGAAAGATCTGCATATTTATGCTTATATGTGATTGGGACTTAAGTGATTTTTTTTAAATCACCCGGCTTCCGGCTATTTTTCAAACAAACAAGAAATAATATGCTAATTATCACTTTATCACTTATTTACATGAAGAAATGTATACAGAATTATTTTTATACTGTTAAATATTTAACTTTTTTTTTTTTTTTTTTTTTTTTTTTTAATTTTTTTTTTTTTTTTTTTTTTTTTTTTTTTTTCTTGGTGTAAATAGCGTAACTGGCCAGTCTGTAATAGAAATAAAATTGACACTAATAACACAAATGAATTTTTTTTTTAATAAAGTATAAATTACACTTCTTTTTGTTTTCCCTATGGAATAAATCTTCTAGTAGTTAGCGTAACCCAGTTTTTTTTCAAATAGAGAGGTAATTCAGTTTTTAAGTGCAATAAAAAAAAATAAATTTAATTTAAAAATTTAAAAAAAAAAATTACTTTAGTGGCAAATTACGATCAAAGGGAGACAACCTAGACATAATCAAATATTGAAGCTTTCACTCATTACCCTTCCGAAGCTAATCGAGAGCTAAGGGAAGCAATCAGAATAAATACCTCCTTTCATCAAATTTCTTTCTCTAGGGTTATCAAACATTTCCACACGATTCAGTTAATTTAGTCAGATGTCACAGGACAGAAAAAGAAAAGGAAACTTAAAAGCTTCCAATGCTGAAAAATGCTCTGGACTAATTTAATCCATAAAAAAAAAAAAAAAATTTGTTTCTCTAGGTTCCCCGAGGTCACACGAGCGTTGTGAAACGTGCACCAATATGTTCCACACCCGATCGTAACATATGAAAACACGATGTAACCGTAAATTAACCTCGACCCCCCGTGTGTTTATTTTCATATTAAACCTCCTTCTACATTTACGACCATGTTTCTTCTTTCTTTACGTTCCGATATCTCAGTGATCTCCAAGTTATCTGCGTTAACCCGAATAACGAGGTGGAATTCGATAAATTGGAAGTTCAAATGCATGTCCACGTAAGCGTTTGTTAATCTTTAGAGATATTTATGGATTTAAGATTACTGAAAAAAATTCACCATTGATCGACGGACCCACGCGCGCTATAACTAACCCCAAATCCCACGAGGGGTACACACACAACAATATTGTAACCTCTGCCACAGCCCCCCTCGTTCAAATATTTCATGTAACAGAAACTCGTGTGGTTGACTTGAAATTTAATCAAACCCTGATGCGATGAACGCAAAGAGATTTGTTTTCTCGACCTAAGAAAAAAAATTCCTACACTCGCTCAAAAAAAAACCAGTTTCACATCCAGATTTAACGGCCTCGTACAAGTGTCGAGGTAACGCACAGAGCTAATTTGTCCGTGGCCGTCTCGTTAAATGATACACACGGCATTCACTAGCCAAGCAAAAGACCGCATAATACGCCGGTCGCGACTCGCCACCGCTCGTCCGGTCGGGTCGAGCGCTGTACAGCAATCGCTCGTGGCGAGATTACCCGTCTCCATCGCACCCGCGTTATTTTGTTACCCCCGATGCTGTCGCCAGGCGAGTCTGATTTGGAGCAACACGATTTGCTTGGATTACCCCGGACCGTTTACTTGAGCGTATCGTGTTGTATAGAGAGAGCGTGTGTTGCTATTGACGGCAAATTGGCCGTCTGTGGTTTTTTTGGTTTGTTTTCAGATAAAGTTGTACGAGTTGGCTTGTTCGGCCTGAGTTATTTGCCCTCAGAGCTTGTCGAGTGCTTTTTTCCTCATACAAAGAAGAGCAGCCTAACACGTGAGTAAAATTGAAAAAAAAAAAAAAAAAAAAAAACAAAAAAAAAAATAAAAAAAAAAAAAAAATTTAAGATAAAAAACAAAAAAAAAAAAAAAAAAAAAAAAAAAACACCAAAAAAAAAAAAAAAAACACACACAAAATTTAAGCTAAAAAAAAAAAGAAAAAAAAAAAAAGACAATGAAATCAAGTAGAAATTCCTGCCAAACATTGGTGGTCGACAATCTGATATAGTTACTTGACCTCAACCTGCATTCAAGTAAACACACTTTATAAGATTCCCAAATCATTTTTTTAAATTTTCATTTGCGCGTATAGATCACAGCGTTACAGCCATGCATACGTACCTAGAGAATTATTATATTATTATGTGATACAATATTATTCATCCCATTTTTTCCATTCGCCTGGAAAGTTTAGAATGCACATTTAAGTCTGCACACCTGAGATCTCCGCATTGTCTCTGTATTTTGCAATATCAATGCGTAATACATAACTTTTTCATGATCTTCAGATCTCCTCCAGTTATTATTATTTTTTTTATTTTAAAGAACTATCCACAAGCAAATTTGTTTTCTAAGGGCGTTGATTCAATAGCAGGCATAACTCTTACTGACCAACTGACTATGCGGTTAGATATGTTGGGACATCATATTGTGCAGTGGACAGAACGTTACATTTAAGTTTTTCATCATAACACACCACGACAACGAGACACTTGTCGTCACCGCTCTGACATTTTAAAAAACCCAGTACAAATTGGCAAATGTGTCAGGAAGTGCTGCATGCCACGATCGTCGAGCTCATACAACCAACACGAAACAGCTGCCAAACTATACGCTTCGTGTGCAAGCACGCAGTCCGTCAATTTGTTTGGCGTTTGCACTTTGGGGAACCCGACTTATAGACCGCTGCGTCGGAGAAATGTTCCAACTCCAACTATATTTTTGGCATCGTCCAGTCTTTGGGCACAAGTGTCCCGTCTTTGGGCACAAGTGTCCCGTCTTTGGGCACAAGTGTCCCGTCTTTGGGCACAAGTGTCCCGTCTTTGGGCACAAGTGTCCCGTCTTTGGGCACAAGTGTCCCGTCTTTGGGCACAAATGTCTCGTCTTTGGGCACAAGTGTCCCGTCTTTGGGCACAAGTGTTAAATATCTTGACATCCTGTTGAAGGCATATTGAATTTCAAAAACACTGCTTTGAAGGTTGAAAATGTGTCCAGCTAACTGGATCTTTGAAGGTTGAAAATGTGTCCAGCTAACTGGATCAGCGAAGGTTGAAAATGTGTCCAGCTAACTGGATCTTTGAAAGTTGAAAATGTGTCCAGCTAACTGGATCAGCAAATAAACTTTTAATTTTCAAATGCATGGTGAATCGAAAAGACTTTCATTATTCAATCGTTATCATTTAAAAATTAGGGGCCATCCATAAATTATGCTAACAATTTCCCCAACTGAAATAGTATAATAAGATACCAACTCAAGGTTCTGGTCTGTATAACAACTAACTTTTTATGCATCACGTCACATGATCACTCACCCCTCTTCTCAACATTCAAGTTTAAAAGTGCATGAAAACAACTCATTACGTCCAGTCATACAACATGACAACAACACAGGCCAATCAGGTCACAAAGTTCAATCAATACACACAACAATAATCTTCAGTCAGACATACAATCACACCTACAACCCCCCTCCCCCCATTTGTCACAAACTGTCAAACGTTCAAAGCCACCTCTAATAAACTCTATATCCAATATTCTCTTCCGATTGATTAATGATAAGCCAAATAGACCTGCAAATAGAGCATGTTAACTTATTCGTCAGAGCCATATCTTTGTGTAAGTGGGCTGGTATAATTCTCGTCTAACCATTCAGCACTTGAAATCTCAGCATTTCCTGTGTCAAGTCATATACCATCAACTCCTTCTATTTTGACAGCCACTCGAATAGGGCTTGTCATTTAATGGCGGAAATCTATTAATAGAACTGATGTCACCATTACCGATCATCCGGGTACTCAGCGCGGACAAAATGTCAACACTGTTCAGTATTACTATGTTAGCGAAGTGTCCCTGAAACTTGTTTACAACTCTATTTTACGAAATATGTTACACAGTTGTTTTTTTTACTTCTGTTTTCTCAAATGCGACTTCATTGAGTGAACTTCATATGTAACAGTAACTCTTAGATACAAGGATCGCCCGAACGATATGCTGAAACACACTATAAGCTGCCATGTTTTAAGCAATATTTGTCCGCAGACCTTCTAAAAAAGTACGCTATGACGTTTTCCGGTCTTAGAAATGACAAGGCCTATTGGCCGCATCTCTATTATTGAAGAGCGGATAGATAGTACTAACTTTGGATTAAGCATGCACTGTTGATGCCGGTATGGCCAATTTCAAATTAAAGTATTAAATGCTTTGAATTTGAAAAAAAAATTGTTGCTATTAATTATCTTTTCTTATGTCGTTGAACATTTTTTGTTGATGTTTAAGTATTTGACAATGTCCTCCCCTTGTCTTGAATGTCAAACTTTTCCAAACTTTTTTAAAATTTTCATTAGAAAAATATTGACTTATTTATTTTTAAATTTTCATTAGAAAAATATTGACTTATTTTTTTAAAATTTTCATTAGAAAAATATTGACTTATTTTTTTTAAATTTTCATTAGAAAAATATTGACTTATTTTTGTTTAATTTTCATTAGAAAAATATTGACTTATTTTTTTTAAATTTTCATTAGAAAAACATTGACTTATTTTTTTTTAAATTTTCATTAGAAAAATATTGACTTATTTTTTTTAAATTTTCATTAGAAAAATATTGACTTATTTTTTTTAAATTTTCATTAGAAAAATATTGACTTATTTTTTTTAAATTTTCATTAGAAAAATATTGACTTATTTTTTTTTAATTTTCATTAGAAAAATATTGACTTATTTTTTTTTAATTTTCATTAGAAAAATATTGACTTATTTTTTTTAAATTTTCATTAGAAAAATATTGACTTATTTTTTTTAAATTTTCATTAGAAAAATATTGACTTATTTTTTTTAAATTTTCATTAGAAAAATATT
>CAXITT010000289.1:295690-318479 GCA_964033795.1 Lymnaea stagnalis
GGTTAGGGTTAGGGTCGGGGTGGGTCGGGGTGGGGGGGTGGGGGTTGGAGTATATTTTTGACTGCCTGTCTTAATCTGGAGATGCTGGTTATGCTGCAGACTTGTTCAGCTTTATCCGTAAAAATTACATCAATTGAAAATGTTAGATTTAAACGCATTTAAAGCTTCATAGTTCTCTACGAACTAAGGGGGTTTGATATTAAATTTGCTGACATATGGATTGGGATTATTCTTCAAGGATTATCAGCTGGTTCCCAAAAGCCAATCACTTCTCTCCACGCCTCCGGATAATCCAAGGGGCATCATGTGGATGACACAGCTTGGCACCAGTGGTGTCGCAGGAGTTGTCGGAATGTTTCACTGTACCAGAGTTTCCTTCTCTTAGATGAGTTGCCATCCAAGGTTAACGAGTCTCGTCTACCCGGGGTGCTGGTGATGTTTTCGCTTGACTGGGCTTTGGCTGGAATTGAACTCTAGACCACCAACATGTGATTTGCTCAGTTTAGACCACTCAGCTACCATATATTATAAAGACCCAATTATTAAATAACGCCTTGATTATGGGGGGGGGGTGGTTGGGGGAGAATCACGAAAGGGAGGCAGCTGCGTAGAATTGGAATTCAAAGCTGTTCCAGTGGTTGTTTCTCTTGCTAACATTCGTGACGCCCTCTGGAAAGGCAACCATGTTCCGAAGGCGTGTCTCTCTTAACGCTAGGTCCTGAAATAAGCACGATGTAAATTATGTCGTTTACCACACATTCACTGCTTTGATCCTTGGTGGGGTTTTGTGTTGTCCTGAAGCCCAAATGCTGGATGTATTTGGTTTTGATTAAAGGCTGTCAAAAAGAACTTAATTTAGGGGGGTTGGGGTGGGGGTTCTATTCAACGAATTACGAGATTTCAGTCTTTTTTTTAAGGAAGACTTTGAGATCCCGTGGTATATTTGTAAATTCTTTTTGTATACGAGATGTAATTGATTGAATACTTTTAAACTGATATTCGCTGCGCGTCTGAGAACCAAAAGCAGCCATCGACAGACGAGGTTTAACGCGAGGGCTCGCTCTCTTAGAGTCAACATTAGATTTTCAGAATTTTTTGTTAAAGCTCCAGCTGAACACTCTTGCTTCACCATAGTGGTTGAGAGAATGGAAAAAAAAGTACACTGAACCAGATTTAGCATTAAAAATGTGTGTTAGTCATGTGACTGACTCACATGACTAACACACATTGTCTTGTCATTGACTTGTCATGTTGAACATGACGTGTGTGTTGCACTATTTTTAGTGCATTTTCGCAATCTTTAAATAATTGACAAAAGTAGAATTATTATTATTTTAAAAAAACACCAAATGCTTATCTTAATCCTGGTAAAGGGGATTTAACTCTTACCCAGGCATAAAACTAAAAAAAAAGTAGGTACGCGCTCAACCACCCACCCGTTCACTCAACGAAGCAGACGCGTTCAACCATAATAATTTGAGCGACAGTGTCAACCCGCCTCCTTCAATTCCCAGCATTCCTCAGGTGAACACTGCACGAGAAAGACTCAATCTTAACATGTCGCGTGTGTCAATGAATACAAAAAAATACACTCCACAAGATGGAAGTGTCAGTTGAAGGAAAGGGCTTACAAGTAAAGAGGAAAAAGAAAAGAAGAAAGGTATTAATTTTTTTTTGCCCTGGCAGATTTTGAAGCCCTGAGTTTTGTCTTACTAGCCAATTCTCGAACTCCATGGATTCCAAGTTTTAAAGGTATGATGAATGAGGAATTCGGTTTTCCTGGATCTTGTATCTGCATCGCTTGTCTCTCTCTCTTTCCCTGGCTCTTTCTCTCTCTCTCTCTGTTTCTGGTTTCTCTCTATATCTTTCTATCTCTCTCTCCCTCTTTCCATCTCTGTATATATCTCTCTCTGTCTCTCTTTCTCCTGCATTGACATCAGATTCGCCGAGATTCTAATGAAAACATAACTGGGTGGGTTTTTGTGTGAGTTGCATTTCATCTTTTCGTACTCTCTTCTAATACTACCTAGTGAAAGTGACAGTGGCGAGTGATAAGTAAATTTAAACATACTTCTTCTATGCAGCATTAGCAAATTAAGAGGATGATTCATAGGAATTACACATTTAAAAGAAATATATCTAGCAATAAATGAAAAGTTCTTTTTATATTTACGCAAGTTCCACTTGGGAACTATATAATATTTATCTCGCATAGCGACGCTATTTATAAAATAAATTTACCCCCCCCCCCGACCCTCATAAAAATAAAAAGATTAAATAAAGTAACAACACTCTTTAACTATATGTAGGCCAAATAACTGCATATAACATACTTGGGACATGTAAAATTATAAAAATATCACTTTTATCTTTTATAAAGAAATTTTAAGTAGGCTTATGATAAATATTGTTACTGGTAACTAATTTTTTTTGTAGCCAAAAGATTATTTATTTTTTTAGGAAATCGTCGATGTTTTAAAAATTCTGCTCCACTCAAAATTGTTTTCCAACCATAGTAATGGGATAATAGTCATTTCAAATTTTGTAATAATTTATTTTTTTTTAAAAATAAAAAGTGGATTAAACCAGAAAAGCAAAATTAAGATATAATGTCTTATTTTAAAATAATAATTTTCTTATAAATAAATGGACTCACCCCACAAAGCGGTTGGTATCAATAGGGATCATTTCTATAGTAGGACTTTTAGAGTGTTAATTACATCAACATAATTAAACACATTGATCATGTAATAACGTATGCCCCTAACGCCTAGGTTCAAGAGCGCACAAAATAAAAATTCCTGATCACTGCGCAAGATGAAATTCTTCAAGGATCCCGCAAGTGCGTTTGGTGCGTACTATTTTATTTTGTTTTTACAAAAATAGTCTCAATTTAAATATAATATAATAAGCTTGCGGTATAAAAAGGTGGTGAGACTTTAGACTTTTAATATAGTTCTGGAGTGGTGGCGTTCGCGTGGTTTGGGGGGGGATGGGGGGGGGGGCACTTATTGAGAATCCTATAAAGTGCGTCACTTGAATTCAAGTTTTTTTCAAGTACTTCCGGCAGATGGGAAAATTACCCATAGCTGGCGCCATTGTTTGCTGTGTAGTTAGATAGTAAATATCAAATATTCCTGTGGGACGAGGATCATTTGCAAAAAATTGTAAACCAAATATGTGCATGTTATATGCAGTAGGAAACACATCCAACGTGATATCAAAACACATCCAACGTGACACCAAAACACGTCCAACGTGACATCAAAACACGTCCAACGTGACACCAAAACACGTCCAACGTGACATCAAAACACGTCCCACGTGACATCAAAACACGTCCAACGTGACATCAAAACACGTCCCACGTGACATCAAAACACGTCCAACGTGACATCAAAACACGTCCAACGTGACATCAAAACACGTCCAACGTGACATCAAAGACAAAAACAAAAAGACGCCGAAGATATAGACCGTGGCTTTTATGTGTGTTTGACATTTTGTACATTTAGACCATTTAAAAGCTTTAAAAAAACATTTTGAAAAATAAACTTTTCATCGGCTCCATAGAGTATAAGATGAATCACCATGCAAAATTCTAACTGGTATATAGCTTGTTGTTCTTGAGATGAGTGAGTGAGTGATGCTTGTTTTATATATATTGTATATATAAGACAAGCATCACTCACTCACTCATCTCAAGAACAACAAATATATAAATATATATGATAGAGTAAGACAAACGGATTCAGTCACTTACAATGCTGCATGGAGTTTGTGCTTCAAAAGCCGCACACCAAAATATGAGAACCTCTATTGCCATGACTCAAATAAGCAGTACTATATACACAATATATTAACACTGACGTGGATTCCTATTAGAAAGGTTAAAAATCGCGAATCGGAAATTTCCATTATTTTCCGTCAGGTCGCGTTTCTTGATTATCCGATCCTTAAGTCAAACTGAGTCAGGTGACGCTCAGGCGTAGGGATATCACAATTCGGGAATTACTTTTTGTACTACAAACGAATTTCTCGTCAACAAAACATCACAGTAAACAACGCGTTGTTTGTTTCAACACGTTACACAAGACCCAGTTGAAACGGTCTATTTATTGTCCTATATCTGCTTCAGATACAACAAATCGGTTGTGAGAGGTTTTCCCATTGTTTTTTTTTAATTTTAGCCAGTCACAGCTTCTCGGAGCCTGTCACAGCCGGTCACAAGTTGTCACAGCCAGTCACAGCTTGTCGCAAGTGGTTGCTTTAGGCCAGGACCTGTCAAATCTAGTTATCTGCAATGAACTTATAAACTCAGTGAAACTGGTGAAAGCGTTCTCAAGCGTTTCAAGTCGACACCGCATACATTTATGTTAGATCAAAAATGTCCCTCGACTGCCTCATACGAGGTTAAATTCCGGAACATGAAAACACGCACTAAAATGTAATTTTAAATAATAAATATTTATTTACATGTCATAAATTGATGCACAAGATCACGAATCCTCTTAGGTCATTGTTTCATCCAGTGACACCCCCCCCCCCCAAAAAAAAAAAATGTTGTTTTTTTTAATCGCCACTTATGTCACTTCCCATAGGCTGGGAACCCTTGCACTGGTAATTGATTATATGACCAGGGGCTTCGTGTGTCGAACTTACTTTATATTTTTTCATGTTTTTTGTTTTTTGTTTCCTCAATCAAATTAATAAAAGATATACATATCTATATATATATATATATAATTATATTGTATATATTATATATATTTGCACGTGCATAAACATTACAATTCGAAAGGAAGCTCCAAATTCAAATAAAGTGCAGATGTTTCGATCGTAGCTAAAGATTCATTAAAGTAGCCTGGTTATCTTTTAATAAAGCTAAGCAGTGAAACATGAAGCAACTAAAAGTGAGTGAGCAACTTTAAAAAAAAAAAATAATTAAAAAAATTAAATCTTTATCGGCTTGTTTTATTCAATGTGCCTGTCTGCATTCGGCCCGTAGGTTGGCCATATCTGGATTTAAACGTTAGGGCTTTATCTGATATTACGTGTTGTCTAGAGTACCGATGCTCTACAACCCCTTTTCACCCAAGCCACTTACATACCCTTCCCGTAATGCCGCGGCACCGAAAAGTAAATGCATGTACATAATATTTCAGGTTAAACAGAAAAAAAACACCAAAAAAAAAAAAAAAACAAAAAAACAAACAAAAAAAAAAAAAAACAAAAAAAACCACTTACATACCCTTCCCGTAATGCCGCGGCACCGAAAAGTAAATGCATGTACATAATATTTCAGGTTAAACAGAAAAAAAACACCAAAAAAAAAAAACAACAAACAAACAAACAAACAAACAAACAAACAAAACAAGGTGAGATAATGTTGAGAGTTTTATAATTTTTAATAATTTATTATAGCAACAAAAATTCCAATTGCCACGGAAATAACGTATATGTAAAAACAGAACACATCTTTATGTTAAGTATTATTGGAGTTCAGCTGTTAGTGTGGGCGTAGATTATTTTTTATGTCAGGTTTTATATGTTACATAGTTTTTCCAAAGTTGACTATTTGTGTTTTCAGTGAAAACGCTCACAAATGTTGATGAAAAATAAGTTTAAAAAAAAAAAAAGTTCTTCATTTGAAAGTAGCCTCAAACAGTAGTGGCGCTGCCACAGGCGACATAAATATTTTTAAAAATCAAGTCCAAGAAAAAAAACCCGTTAATATTGAATTTCACATTTAATTATGATGAATGTTAATTTCAGTGTCCAGTCATTTCTCAGTTGCCCAATTTTCTCTTGAACCCGAGGAGGGCGTTGATGCAAGGATTTTCAGCGAGTTAAAGCGAAATGTTGATGATGCCTCGTTTATGACCCGTATCAGGCTGAGTGGACGTGGTCGTCAACTTTCTGCTGCTGCTTTCTTGCACTGTTAAACCAACACGCACCGATTCTTTGTACTAGTGACCTGGTCGATTCTTTTGATGCATTTCTTATGTAGTGTTTTTTTTGTTTCAGTTTGTTTAATGTATCTGAACACGGTACAAATTCTCATTACGTCCTTGAATTTTTAAAAAAAAATCCATTTCTCCCAGACTTTTAAACAATAGTTCACCTGGCGACAGTTCATCTGGCAATAGTTCAAATGGTGGTGGATAATTTACCAGGTAGGTGTTCAACCATTTATGCATATGTTGGAAATCGTCTTTATAAACGTGAAGTAAAACCATTTTTACTTCCCCGTGATTCCCAGCAACATATTTGGAAACAGTCACACAACTAGTTCATTGTGTCGAACGTTCTAAGAAAATCATGAGTCACTCGAAAAAAATGTTTTCTCATTAGTTTCGCGCTGGGGAATTCCATTTCAATTATTTTCACTCTGATGGAGTCCTAATCACCGAAACCTACACCACCATATATGATGTATACACAAATTGATTTATACACACTATCCTAGTGAGACGAAACCTTTATATTTATTGAAGAATTTTGGTTCATCCATAACGGGGATGATTTCAACAATAGCATTTTATTTTCTCCTACCTTGGAAAACTGTGCCAGACGATCTCGTTCAAGCAGTTCCCGAAGAGTATGTTATCTTCATCACGCACTAGTTTTTATTTGAGATAGCGAATCAACTTTTCATATGGACCAATAAGCTTGATAAATTTCCAGTGCACATACATGACAAACCATATTCGCCAGCTATCAAACTTTGATAACTATTGTTACATATTTTAAAACACACTCTAAGAACATTAACGTGACCACCGCACAGTCTACGCCTTTCCAAATCTACGAAGCAGTTCCTCGCTGACAGCTAGACCTTCCTCGAGGCATAAAGTGGACGAATTAGAATTCTTTACCAAAACGGAGAAGAAAGATCCAAAGAATTTTTTTTTTTCATCACAGTTTCGATTTTTGGTTCCCTTCACTGCCAAAGGTCTGGGTGGCTTTTCCCTCATGATTGTCTGTTTCTCTTTCGTACAGTTTCATCGTGAGAAATCCACACGTCGGAAAGAGCCTCTTGTGCTCTTTTAAAGGATCGTCCTTTGGTTCCCACCTCCGCAGCCCCCCACCACAAAAGTAACACCTGACTCGGTCTTCTTCGCCTGAAATCACAGTTAGAAAAATGGACATGTTCAGAAAATTCCCTTTTTTTAATTTTTAGAATGTTTTTATCATCATTCATAATAAATACATAATTTCTTCCTATACGTTTCGGATGCTCTAACTTTTAAGACTCTTAAAGGAAATAGTAGGAAAAGGTCTGTGGAAGCTTCAAATCGAAAGACAGGACAGTAAAAGAAAAATGTTTCGGCTAAGAGCCTTCCCCCAGCAGACAGAACAATTTCGCTATCTTTCGGTCCAAGCTTCCACATACCCTGCTCTACTATTTCCTTCACCCAGCTTGAAGGCAGTACCTTATTTATTATCCTTAATACTCTTAAAGTTGCTTTGCGGGTTTTAATGGGAGTAAAGTAGTAATATGACGTAACAAGAGGAGATATAAGTCCTTTGTGAAGGCATCTGGGAAAAAATTGTGAATGTATCTGGTTCCATTTAATAAGAAATAATGAGAGATAAAATACTACCAAAAAAAAAAAAAAAAAACAAACCACCAATTAATACACACCTATGTACCAAAAATGACGTAACAAGAGGAGATATAAGTCCTTTGTGAAGGCATCTGGGAAAAAATTGTGAATGTATCTGGTTCCATTTAATAAGAAATAATGAGAGAAAAAATACTACCAAAAAAAAAAAAAAAAAACAAACCACCAATTAATACACACCTATGTACCAAAGTCCAGCTCTAGCCACCAATTCGGGTTTTAAAAAATCCACTTGCCACTTTTCGTTAAACGTGTTTAACCTCACGGTATATTCTTCAAACTCTGGTCTCTTTGGCAGCATTTTATACTGTAGCTGTGTCGTGGTTACCTTGTTGCTCAACATTTTAAAAATATTTTTACTTAGTCCTATTGTTAAAATCAATGACAGTATGACTCCTCAGCAGTAAAATCTGTTCAAAGAATAAATCTACGGCTTCCTTCACTCTGTGCATATATGCTCTCTTCGTGCTCATATTATCTGAAGGGGGAATAGAAAAAGGATACATTTCTTTCACGTGAAGAACAGGTGAGTCATGGCCACGAGTTAAGATCTGGAAAAAGGTTGCACTAATGCAGTGTTCGGATACCCGCAAGGCCCATAGGTATCATACGGCTTTTTGAAGACAGATCTATTTTTTCGGCTTTTTTTTTTTCTATATTGATTTTAATCCGCATCTGCTTTGGCTTTCCAAAATATTTTCTAACTGACATGATTTATAACAATGGCTCCCCATTCAAAGAAAAAGTTGCCGACCTTGTCTTAATATTTTAATAGGCAGGATAATGGGAAGTAAAGGAATAAGAAAATGTTTAGACATTATATGATTTTAAAATCACTTTACCCGAGTATTAAATTTTTTTTTTTTTTTTTAAAGATTATTCAAAATACTTTGGTAACGGCAATGACATAGCTAGGGTATGTACTACTCGGAGCCGGTCAAGCTGTTTTAGACGCCTACCCAACGAAATAATAATATCTACAGTGGGTCGAAAATGCCGACCATCAATGTAAGGGGAATAAAAATCCGCCTGAGGGGGAACGCTGTTCGCCCCCCCCCCCACCCCACTACGCCCCTTTTTAACGACAAAACATAAAACCTAGAAACGAACCCAAAGAAATAATAATATCTACAGTAGGTCGAAAATGCCGACCATCAATGTAAGGGGAATAAAAATCCGCCTGAGGCGGACCGCTGTTCGCCCCCCCCCCCACCCCACTACGCCCCTTTTTAACGACAAAACATAAAACCTAGAAACGACCTAAGAAAAAGAAAAGTAACAAATAGATCTTTATTATAATTTTTTTTTTTAAATATCTATTTTTTCAAATATTTTATTACTATGTTGGATTAAAAAGTTCATGTCTGCAGGAAGAAACAAACAATTTTCGAATTTTAAAATCATCGGGTAGAAAAAAAATAAAGAACACAACAACTCTGCACGCCTCATGAGATACAGTTTGGCAATAATGAAGAGTCTACCAATACACCTGAGTAGAAATAGTCGTGTAGGATTGAGATTAAACCGTCCGATTAAATGGTGACTGTACAGTTAAATTTGGTCCTTGCGTACGGGACTGTTTTAAGACACAATAAGATTATCATTTTCTTTTAAAATCAAAAAAAAAAAAAAAAAAAAAAAAAAAAAAAAAAAAAAAAAAAAAAAAAAAAAAAAAAAAAAAAAAACAAAAAAGAAAAGTGGTTCGATTGTATTCTATACATATTCATTTTTAGAATATTAAAAGCAAAAAAAAAAGTCCACACATCAAGAGAATAAGAAAGATAAAGCAATAGAAGGGAAAACATCACTCAATTAAAATCACAAGCACATCGAATCAACATATCTGATTATCGTTTTTTAATCAATTTTTTTTTTCTTAAATAACAAAAATAAAAATGACTGACGTAATTTTAATGATTATTTTATGACTTTCCGCATGCGTGTCTTAGATAACATATCACATGTAAACAGATTCAAGTGTGGATGTTTGTATAAACGTGAATCATTGAATATTGTGCAAAAACGACCCAGACGATGTCATCTTCAGGCTGCTCCTATAAATCTTATCGGTCAAGGATTACAGTAAGCATGGCGTCATGAATCTTTTTCGAGACCAGCTCAGCTGCTCTATAAATAAATCTTACCTAAATTGGAACAGAGCCAAACATTCCTTGACATTTTTTGGTCGCCTTCTTGGCATAAATTTTACATTCTTCACAAAGATGACGGGTCATTTATTTCTCTGAACGGGTTTGACTTGGCAAAAAAGCCCACTTCGCTGTAGTGCTTCATAACATGAACACAAAGGTCTATCAACTCTAATAATGTAATGCTTGGTTATGACATCATGGTTCTTTTACGTCTCCGGTACGTCGGAATACACCGATGTTATGTGTATTGTGTAAGTGGGAGGTCGAACTCTTTGAGTTGGTGTTGGCATTTACAACGAAACATAATTAATACGATGATGTTATGTTTTTAAACAGGCTATTATTTTTTTAAACATATATTTATTGTTGTTGTTATTATTATTATTATTATTACTGTTTTAAATATTTAAAAAAAAATATTATTGTCATATTTTGCACGTAAAATGACGATTTTGGCGCCCTCTGTAAATGGCGCCGTGGCGGGTGCCCCCTTTAATCCCCCACCTGCTTTTTTTTTTTTTTGCGCACGACCTTAGCGTAAAGTGTCCTTTTACTTTACAAAACAGCATTAAGCCATATCTGCACTATACTTCAGATTGTTTCCCCTTGGCAACGGGAAGGTAAACAAGATGACGAACTACTTTTTACCGACAAATAAAATAGGAAATTCAAATTTGACGACAAGAAAGATTTTTCCCACATATTTATTTTTAGGCATTACGATTTTCCCCTTTAGTGAAACTACGATTACAAAATAGTCCTTGTGACGTAGAATGTTCTAGAAGGGGCGGTTAAATAGTCTATCACTACTAACCGATAATTGGTTTTAAAATGTTTCGACACCTTTTAAACACAAGCTATAAAAAAATATTAAATAAATTACGACACTACTTCATTAAGTTCTTTAAAATGTTTAAGGCACCACACAAAATGAGTGCGTTGTTCAATTATGTTTATCTTATTAATAATTTTTTGTTTGTTTTAATTTGTCTTCCACTAGAAACTTGATGTGCTAAATTCTTTTAAATTAATATATTTATTAAAATTATTCTTTTTTTTTTTTTCCTCATCATATTTATTGAAAGTGTGCAGATTTAATCAAGACTTTAATGAAGGGTATTGAAATGAATATCAGTTTAAAAAGTAACCACGTACATGTTCATTGACGACCACCACATCTCCCCCTTTTATTGTCCAGATTAATATATATACCAGGCTTTCCTTTACTACACCCCCCCCCCGCCCTCCGTTCTCCCAACCCTCTTTTATATTTTAAATAAGACCGTTTCATTATTGACTTAACAAGCTAGCAAAATAACCTTTCCAACTATGGAGTTTAAGTGATTTTAATCCCTTATTGTAACGCTTCATAGTACACATTCATCCATCAAAGGAACGAACATAAGTTGTACAAACGAAGGAAAATTATTTCTGATTTCACTAATATTTAAAATGTAAATATCAAACCTACCTTTAATTTGCACCCTAAACATTTGTTACGACTAAAACATTCAGCGAGCCATGCATGCCAGAGATATGGATCTAAGAAATTGACATGCAGCTTTTATAGGAGGTAGTGGTGGGTTTTCCCGATATCTTAAAATAACCATATAGATGAAGCGGTCTAGAGCAGTAAAGAGCGGTCAAAGTGGGTGAAATAGCCCCCACTCTCCTCCCGCCGGGTACTTGATAAAGGCCTACGATGGTCCCCAGAATGGCAAATGAGCTTTCATTTGTTGCTCGGACATTGACACTGGGGATTTAAATCAAGAATTAAAATAAATGACGAAAATTCTAAAGTCATTTTATGCATGCATGTTAGGGGTCGTTCGCAAATTACGGTCACGCTCAAGGGGGTTGGGGTGGTGGAGAATTCGTGACACTTTGTCAAGGGGGGAGGAGGAGGGGGGAAATGAGTGATGTCACGATATTTTTTAATTTATACAAATCTAAAATTTTCTAATTTTGAAAAAAACAACAACAAAAAAACAAACAAAAAACAACAAACAACTTAATTCAATTAATTTAAAAAAAAAATAATTTGAGGTCGAAATTGCCTCAGGTATAATAAGTACCTTGAAATTTAGTCGCGCACACCTTCTGCGCATCTGGAAAAAATGACGCAAAAACTGTTGTGGACATTTTACATACGGCTCGGTGAGGACTTTGTCGTTTTGCGTTTTACGTCACAGTTTTCTAATAATGCTACATCTTAATCCATCATGGGAAAATGTTAAAGAATAAAACACAATCTTAGTTTAGCTATGAAAATTGTATGCATGTCTTGAATATTTTTAGGTGTGACACGATACTAAGGGGAGGGGTGAAGAATTTGTGACACTTTGTGACGCAGGGGGGGGGGTGTCTGAAAAGGATATTTTTTGAGTGACGTAATTTGCGAACGACCCCTTAGGGTTCCCCATTTACCTGGGTTTTGCTTATCCCGGGAACACGGTAATGAAGTTTTCCTCATCCCGGAATTAATATAATTTAAATGAAACTGAATTAAATTATAATGGAGTTGATTTTCATAATGTTTAATTGTTATTTTCTATTAAGGAAACCAAAAAAGTGTTTAAGTTAGTTGAGAGTCTGACAGGTTGGTCACTTACTGCTAGTTGCTTCATTTTCCACTGCTTAATCCCTAATCATAGATAACTGGTTGAAAACAGACTTGTTAAGCAAAAGTTAGATATAATTCGTGTAGAAAAATCTCAAGACCTTATACGTTTTGTATTTTTCAGAGATGACTGAAATAATTACATGCTTAATGTTTCTAACAACTTTTAACAAGGGTTCGTTTCAATGTAAAAAAAAACAACAACACATTTTAATACAGGCATTTAATACATATATTATGCATATGTCTTACTATATTGATTTTGGTAAATAAAAACATAATTTAAAAGTAGTTTGACAGATGAACATCTTGGAATAATCAAGCTACTATAGCACAGGTTTACAGCCTACTTGGGCTGTGAAAGGATTTGTGTGGGGTCGCCGGCTGAAGCAATGGATTAGGTGAAGTAGGTGAAGTGATTTTTTAAATCGTCTTCTTTTAAAAAAAAAATTATGTCTTGAGATATGATTTACAATGGTATTTATTACATAATATGTCGTCACTGACATTATACTGGAAAATTCCAAGAATTTACCCCACCTTTAAAAAGCCCCCCCCCCCCACTCCAAAACGTGTCACAAAAAAAAAATTATGGTTTGAGGTATGATTTACAATGGTATTTATTACATAATATGTCGTCACTGACATTATACTGGAAAATTCCAAGAATTTACCCCCCCTTTAAAAAGCCCCCCCCCCCCACTCCAAAACGTGTCACTTTGCTTCTATGTGAAGGTGGTCGTGACTTGAAATTGCTTGAGAAACGATGTACTAGAGCTTAGTAATTCAGCCCAGTTAACTAGATTTTACAATCCTTAGCTTATAGCGACGATTTTGTGAAAATCTGTCTGTCACATGCTGCAATTAAAAAAAAAAAAAAAAAATTTAAACAAAACAAGATAATTGCATTCTCAAAGTGGGGACACGGAATTTCTCGGAATGGGACATTTTCAGTGAAGTCGTACACGATCTCGGGATCTCGGAGAGAATCATTTTCATGAAAGATAAGATGAGATAAGATTCTTTTATTGATCCAAACAAATGGAAATGTTTTATGATTGCATTGTACATTTTCAGCACATATATAAAACAATTTGAAGACATTTATAACAAACTATTTCACTTAAAAAAAGGCCATTCAGTGAGTTCTGTTAGCCATATCAGGAACTTTTTAGTTCTCATTAAGATTCGTGACTTCAGAACCAAATACGACCCACCTTGAGGGAAATTGAAAATGATAAAACGTCATTTAAGAAACATTTAAAGACTTTTCTCTTTAAATAGATTTTAGGACATCAAAGCGCAGTGAGCATGCTGAAATAGCATGGGCAAAAGCGCTATCAAATTATTCAATCAATCAATCAATCTAACTGATCACGAGATCACCGTCCACAGCAAGTGTCTCCCGTGAATCCAGGTGAATATCGGTGGATTTTTGTGAAGCTTTTAGGCAGTCCTTGAAGAAAGCGTATTTTTTTCTTTTCCGCCCACAAGCTGAGCGTTTCCCACTGGAGAGTTCGCTGAAAATTAGTCGCTAAGGAAGTCTGCTGTGTGGCACTCTTGCATCATGCCATGCCCACCTGGAGTGTCCTTTTTGTAGGAGCGGTTTCAATAGCGAACTACAGATGTGTTCAACGGCGGTGAAAACTAAATATTCTTGGACTTAAGTGTTTTCTTAAAAAATTAATAACATCATTTTTTTTTTGAAATTTACCAACTTAGAATTAATTTGAATCCGATAAAATAAATGGTTATATTCAAATATATTATTTAATCATTTATATGAAAGTATTGCTATAATAACTAAGGCTTTGTTTTGGGTATTTATCTGAATGTGAGATTTAAAATTATTTTTATACCATTTGAACAACAAAATTACGGAAACGGAAATTCAAGTTTTCCCGAAAGTCCCCAATGAAAGGAGATTGACACAATCCTATCATCTACTATTATTATTAATAATTCCAAAGCAAATATAAAGTTTAACATAATAGTAATTTATATATAAACCTTAAGATGATGTGATATTATGTATGACTGACGTTAATGGATATGAGGTTTCGGTGGTGGTTAAAACCCATTACGATGATATTAGCTACATCGCCATGAGAAAGCCGCTCCTAGGCGACCGTTTCGTCCAAGCTGCAGTCCCGACCGAAAGACTCACCGGGCGGTGTGGAGTGGTAACGCAACCCCTTTCCCCGGAGTGGAGGCAAATCCCCCCAGACTCAAAGACAGAGTGGATCGCGAACACTTTAAACGCAGCGTTTTCGGTCGACCGCACGTCCCGAAGGCCGGGGGAAGGTTCCCGACGTGCCGCCGCACTGTCTGGCGGCGGGGAAACCCGGTGTCTGTCCCGTGTGGAGGTGTGCCGGGGGAGGGTATTAAGAGCTCCTTCTCCACGACCCACCGACGCCATTTCTCAAGGTGACACATGACTGACGATTATTGTTTTGTGTGGATTGAGTGAACATTGTGACCCGATTGACCTGTGTTGTTGTCACGGGGTATAACTGGACCTAGTGAGTTGATTTCATGAAAGTTTAAACTTAAAGGTGTGAATATTGGTTGGAGAAATGGAGTGAGTAATCATGCGATAGAGGGTAATAAAAAGAATGTAGAATGAGGAAGAAAGAATGAGTTTTACAGACCACATACGAGTTGGGATCATATTTTACTGTTACAGATTATCTTGACGCACTTATGGTCTTTTAGTTAAATCTTTATAAACTAGAATAAATGACCCGATATTATCGGGATAATAATGGTAGATCCTTTGAGATAATTTCTAACAGCTATTGCAAAAACTTATGACAATTCATAACTTTAAAAATGTAATGATATTTATGTTTCTAACTTCATTAAGTTTTGAGAAGTATTTATCTGCTATATATTATAGGCCTACCCTACTCCCTATCACGCTCCTAAACTACTTTTTTACCCATCTAAACATGACCTTAAATTACAGTCAAAATTATCACTAATTATATCACTGTTGTCACCAAAGAAGTTCATCGAGGGACAATTAATACGTTAGAGATATTTTTTAGATTTACCCCTTTTTCGTGCCCTTGAATTACAACTTTTTTTTCTCTAAAAATTGTTGAAAAACTTACCTTAAATTTACACCCAAAACTCTATATATGATATAAAAATATTTTATATTATGGGAATTTGATATATATTGATATCTACAGCAAAAATTTAAACACAGTTTTGCCTTTTAGAAAAATTTACATATTATCAGAAAATCGTAAAACAAAGAATTCTTTTATCGAAAGAAGAATCGTGCATCCGTTTTACACGTTTATAACAGATGTGAGTGTTTAAAATAAAAATAAAATGGTTAATCTCATAAAATGCACATCTCTTTAATTTTTGCACCGTAAAAACGAAAATATATTTTACTTTTTTGAAAGTAAATATTAACCAATCTCTATTTTTCAAAAATTATTTTTCAAGTGTGTAAAATGATTGGGTTTTGGTATTCACGGGTATATTTATATAATTGCACCCAACATTTTTTAACGCCATTGATTTTCTTTATTGGTAAACATGTGTATATTTGTAAAATAGAAAGTAACATCTCTTTTTTCACATACGTAATGCAATAGGAGTTAACTATGTTGTCATCCACGTAAAATGTACAAATGTTATTTCCTAACTCCGACATGTATTTCCCAAGAAAATTAATTATTTATCAAAACCATTCCTTTATTTTGAGACGTATTTTGTGCTGCCTTGGGCAAAATGAACATACCCATATTTGTAAAAAGAGAATGTAACATCTTTTTTTTCACAAATGTAATACCATAGGAGTTAACTATATTGTCATCCACGTAAAAATGTTAACATCTTATTTCCTACCTCCGAAATGTATTTACCCAAGAAAATTAATTATTTCATTCCTTTTTTTTGGAGACGTATCTTGTGCTGACTGGGGCCAAGTAACAACCCCCCCCCCCTCACCCACCCAGATTTAAATAAATTAAGAAAAATCTTCCACCATATTATAATTGTAGTCCCTTCCATCCCAAACTAAAGTAATTTGCACTTCATAAGGTTCGTACTTTTTTGTTTTAGTTTTAAGTGGATTAGCCAATGCTATTTGGCTGTAGAGTTGCGCTGCACTGTTTGACTTAAACCACATTTTCTAATTAGAATTATATTTAAACGTTAGTTTTTATTACATTATAATTTTTAAAAAAGTAAATATTTGGAATAAAAAAAGGCAACACTTTTTAAATGTAAAAATATACACAGCTGAAATGTGTGTGTTTGATTAAAAATTTAAAAAGTAATCCATTGTATTTATTAATTAATTTTACTTTTAAGAAAGGGAAAATAAATTATCAGTTTTGTCACTCGCGGTTATTAAATTTAAAGAAACCTAACAGTTTTGGAGAAATAGTCTATTCGCACCATGACGTCATTTCCGTGATTATCTAGAACAAAGTAATTTATTTTTTTTTCCCGCAATATTAACAACGCATTAAAACGACTGATGTTTAGGGTTTCCCGATAAACGTGATTACGGTGTAATTCTTTGATCATGAGTCTTTATTTTTCATAATTTTTCATAACTTTTAAACATATAAAATGCTTAAAATAGTTCCTTAGTTGATTCTTTAAATATATTTGTAATTTATAGTAATAATACTTAAACGATTTCTAAAATAAAAGCGGATTTAAAATATTTTTTGCGCATTTAAATTTATTCGATTTCCGTAAAATAATAAAAAAATAACCATTTTTGTTTTTGGAATCCGAACCTACTTATAAATCTTTTCTGCTCTTTGGAGTTACGTCAGTATAGCTCATTCTTATATATATGTTAATGGCTCAGATGACCAAAAATTTGCCTTCATTAAATTTTCTTGATTTTAATTCTCGTGACAAAATAAATATATTTAAAAAAAAAAATAATACATTTTCTAAATAATTATCAAAGCTTGATTTTTTAAATTGCTAACTATCATTTCAACGCGGCTCCCGTGGTGAACATCTAAAAATTTGTACTCCAAATGCAATAGTTAAGGTGCTGGGTGGTCGAGTGGTGTGGAGTTCAATCCCCCACCAAAGCCAACATCCCAATAAAACCGGATGGACCTCGGTAGCGTTGGACGGCTACTCATCTGAGAGAAGGCAAACTCTGAATTTAAACCAATTTTCAAAAAAATTCTTTTAAAAATCCGATTATGTTATAGAATGAACTTTGCGATGGATTTTTGTATTAAAATAGAATACCATATTATTTAAATATAAAGAAGAATGTGAAGAACTTAAAAAAAAAAAAAAAAAAAAAAAAAAAAAAAAAAAAAAAAAAAAAAAAAAAATAAAAAAAGAAAATGAAGTCACGATTTGCTTGGTAAAATGTTGTTGGGACATTATAACATTAATATAATTCAGAGTTGGGACAAAAATGTGTGTTGGGGTTACCAACCCTGTGGTCCCTTTATTAATGTTTTTTTTGAAACTTAATGAAATACAACGATGTGTGTTTTGGATGATTTTACAGTCAAGAAAAGTAGTTGTTTTAAAAAAAAATAAAAAAAATTCAATTTCAATTGAATACGTGTTACAGTAATGTTGGAAAAAGCAGTTTAATGGCTTAACACATTTGGAACACTCTCCCTGTCGCTCTCAGAAACAGTCAGACACTGGAATCCTTCAAAACCGATTTGAAAACACATCTATTTCGCAAACATCTGCTGGAATGATGTGGTCTTCCATCTTTTCCAGCTAGCTATTATCTTCTAGATGTAAATTGGCTTGTGTTGTTTAAAGTTGAAAGGGATGAAAGACTTTGAATGGGTTTGGCTCGTTTGTAGTTTTTGTAGTGTTGCGTTTTGTGTTTTAATGTGGTAAAATATAGCTTGTTTCATTTCTCTTTTAATATGGTTGACTTTGTACCGCGCTTTGAGCCTTTGGGGATGAGGCGTCATTTTAAAAAAAAGTAAACTTTATTACTATTATTATTACTATTATTGTGGACACATTTACGTAAGTAGACCCATATTTGTGACTTAATGAACTTGAAATAGGGAACAAAGCGGTATAAACATTTTCTCGAAACTAAGGACAGCGTGATTTTTCGAAATATACATTTCAGAGGTAAGGGTAAAGGGTGGGCGAAATTTACGAGGATAACTAAACATATTTTTAATAAGGATTTTGTTGCAAATATTAATTTTTGTAAAACAACAACTTTCTAAATGTGAAAGAACGAGGGTGGGAAAATGTGTATGTGGATAGCAATATTTAAAAACCCAATCATTTTAAAGACGTGAACATTTTCTTTTAAAAAGAGATACACAATTTTTCTCTCTTCTCGCAAAATATAGTTTAGGCTCATGAACAGAGGTTTCTTTAAATATAAGGAACTATGTGTTCTTCCATTCTGCTCAAAGTATCATTTAAAGACATGGCACATTTTTATGAGATTAAGACTAGTTCTTAAACAACTATTTTTTTTCGGTTTTCAACTATTTTCCGATAATATGGCTCATGGTTCAGGAGCCAGTCAGAAGTTGGATATATTTTTAATGACGATAACAACACATACAAATCAGTTAATGTTACAGATTTTTTAAATGGTTAATAGCCAATGTTCTAAAACTAAGGACGTGTTTTTACAATGGAAAAAAAAAGTTTTCGTTGTAGTTCAGGTACTTGAAAAAAGTTATGGTTAGGCCCTATGCAAGTTACAAGATATAATTTTCAAAAATCCAATCATGTTATAAAAGTAAGCATCCATGCATAGATTCTTCTTTAAAAATAATGAGACTCTGATTTACTATTTCCTAAATACATATAGTGCTTTGAAAATTTTCTTTTTTTAAACGTTGTTTTTGAGGATACAATAAAACACAACCAGATTTAATTGCACTTGTAAAATTTCGATTTTTAGATGCTGCGACTTTAGAAAGTAGCGAAATACGCCTTCCATTATAAATCAGGTAACACCGGGTCATATATTCTAGTGCTGTAGAACAAACGAGAACAAAAACGACCTTTTCCAATCAAGGGTGGGGAGGGTGTTGTACAGCGCTACACATTTAATCGGTCACTTCAATATTTAAAAAAAAAATTGGAGTGAAGTGGTTGAAACAAAAACTAGGACACGAATATAACAAATGAGAAGCTCGTTTTACGCTGTTACTAATGTTTTTTAAACATTATAATTTTGTTTGATTGCCTTTTGGTGTTTCAAATTTTTAAAGGTACTGGACTTCATTTCATACACGGAGTAAGTAACATTGTCAAAGTGACTGATGGCTCATCTCAATGTTGTCACTATGGAAGATGATGTGTCATGATTGTTCTGGGCACTATAAATCTCGGTCTGTGGGTATGCCGTGCGGCACAATAAGTTCAGGGGACAAGTAGTACGCCAAGTCGCAGATAAACAGTTGGGAAACGGCGGCATGCGTTCACTTCATTCAGATTATGAACATTTCGAAAGGCAGAGATGTACGCATAAAAAATTTAAATAAACACGTTATGTTTGGCTCTGCTAGGAAGGGGCAGGCAGTTTGAGATTTGTATACAAAATAGACCTTCGAGATCTACTGTAAAAGTGCAATGGTGGTGTCTTTTGGGGAAAATGTCTTCAACAAAGATGGTCAGGTACCCCCCCCCCTCATGCCGTGGTCATTTCGATGTGTACCAAGAGCTGGGTGAATTATTTTGCAGATTACTAAACTATCAGCCAGGGTGATCGACACAACGCATATTAACCAATTTCTTTTAGAAGAACTCTTAACAAAAAAGTTATTAGCGTACGTTAAGTTTTTATTTTTACTGTCAAAGAAACAAGGATGTCGATTTCAACACAATAATCAAATGGTATTGAATCGTACAATTTCTGCGCCATCAAAAAATTTATAATCCTATACTACAGTGGAACAATTGGAAGCCTCTTAAACTTCTATATTACCTGCTGGTGTGGGAATTAATCGTCCGACATTCAAAACACATGAAACAGACTAATCAGGAAAGCTAGAAATATGACAGAAAGGAAACACCCTTCACCCGAAGAACTATTTGTAGAAACATGCTGTTGTAATTTTTAAAACAAAATTGGATGATACATCACACCCTATTCATCACAAATCAGCGCCATCAAGGCAAATTATTTCTATTCAAGTTAGGTCCGAAAGATATAAAAAACATTTTCTTCCCCAATCTGTACGAATTTACCAGCGTGCTTCCCAAGCGGTTGCCAAATCAAAATGATCACTATACTTAAGTCATTATTGTCACTAAAGGAGTTCATCGGCGATTGATTTCTACGCTAGAGTTATGGTTTAGGTGTCTTCTGTTTAATTTGTTAAAATTGTAATATAGTGTCTTGGTTAAAATGAGTATTTATTTATGTGCTTAAAATGAATATGTATATTGCAAAAAACTTCCTTTTATTTTTTATCCTATTATATCATCTTATCTTATCTTATCTTATCTGATCTTATACTATATTTTGTTATCTTATATTATCCTATCTATATTAAAGTCATAACTATTTATTTTTGTTGTTTTACTTTGCTTTGATTTTAAGGCCGTTAACTGACTGAATGTAATTTAGATAACATGAAAAACATATCCACATTTTTGTGTATTGCACTTTTATATCAAACACATGTACGCATTATTTCTTAACATCAAGTGTTTACATTTAAATTAACTTATCTAGAATTGTCCCTTTCTGGTCTTCAAAGTTACAAACATGTCATTTACTTGATCGAAGTCAATATCCTTCCTCATATCACTTTCAATTGATATTAGGGCCAGATAAAAAAGCCGTGACCTTCTCATGATGGATCATCAATATTTCTTGATAAACCTTTGATCGCATGGAATCATGGTCAAAAGAATGTTCTTTTGACCTAATTATAGGGTCACTACATTTCCGACGCATCAACCTTGAACTTTTAATAAAAAGACCATTTGAATTGGTTACATGTGCGGAACATTTACGTATGATCGGTTTTCCTTTTATAAAATTCGGCTAGATCGATAAGTGTCAATATGCGATTTGATGTCACCCCTTTGAGATGGTTTCATCTTGCGCGATGTGATGTCACCCCTCTGAGATGGTGTCATCTTGTGCGATTTGATGTCACCCCCCTGAGATGGTGGGATCTTGTGTGACGTGATATCACCCCTCTGAGATGGTGTCATCTTGTGCGATTTCATGTCACCTCTCTGAGATGGTGTCATCTGTGCGATTTGATGTAACCCCTTTGAGATGGTGTCATCTTGCGCGATGTGATGTCACCCCTCTGAGATGGTGTCATTTTGTGTGATTTGATGTCACCCCTCTGATATGGTGTCATCTTTTGCGATTTGATGTCACCCCTCTGAGATGGTTTCATCTTGTGCGATGTGATGTCACCCCTCTGAGATGGTGTCATCTTGCGCGATTTGATGTAAAACCCTCTGAGATGGTGTCATCTTTTGCGATTTGATGTCACCCCTCTGAGATGGTGTCATCTTGTGCGATTTGATGTCATCCCTCTGAGATGGTGTCATCTTGTGCAATTTGATGTCACCCCTCTGAGATGGTGGGATCTTGTGTGATGTGATATCAAACCTCTGAGATGGTGTCATCTTGTGCGATTTCATGTCACCTCTCTGAGATGGTGTCATCTGTGCGATTTGATGTAACCCCTTTGAGATGGTGTCATCTTGCACGATGTGATGTCACCCCTCTGAGATGGTGTCATCTTGCACGATGTGATGTCACCCCTCTGAGATGGTGTCATTTTGTGTGATTTGATGTCACCCCTCTGATATGGTGTCATCTTTTGCGATTTGATGTCACCCCTCTGAGAGGTTTCATATTGTGCGTTGTTATGTCACCCCTCTGAGATGGTGTAATCTTGCGCGATTTGATGTCACCCCTCTGAGATGGTTTAATCTGGTGCAATGTGATGTCACCCCTCTGAGATGTTGTCATCTTTTGCTATGTGATGTTACCCCTCGGACATGGTGTCATCTTGTGCAATTTGATGTCACCCCTCTGAGATGGTGTCATCTTGTGTGATTTGATGTCACCCATCTGCGATGGTGTCATCTTATGCGATTTGATGTCACCCCTCTGAGATGGGGTCAACTTGTGCGATTTGATGTCACCCCTCTGAGATGGTGTCATCTTGCGCGATTTGATGTCACCCCTCTGAGATGGTGTCATCCTTTGCGATTTGATGTCACCCCTCTAAGATGGTGTCATCTTGTGCGATTTGATGTCATCCCTCTGAGATGGTGGGATCTTGTGTGATGTGATATCACCCCTCTGAGATGGTGTCATCTTGTGCGATTTCATGTCACCTCTCTGAGATGGTGTCATCTGTGCGATTTGATGTAACCCCTTTGAGATGGTGTCATCTTGC
>CAXITT010000289.1:321880-341116 GCA_964033795.1 Lymnaea stagnalis
GCGATTTGATGTCACCCCTCTGAGATGGTGTCATCCTTTGCGATTTGATGTCACCCCTCTAAGATGGTGTCATCTTGTTTGATTTGATGTCATCCCTCTGAGATGATGGGATCTTGTGTGATGTGATATCACCCCTCTGAGATGGTGTCATCTTGTGCGATTTCATGTCACCTCTCTGAGATGGTGTCATCTGTGCGATTTGATGTAACCCCTTTGAGATGGTGTCATCTTGCGCGATGTGATGTCACCCCTCTGAGATGGTGTCATCTTGCGCGATGTGATGTCACCCCTCAGAGATGGTGTCATTTTGTGTGATTTGATGTCACCCTTCTGATATGTGATTTAAAGTCACCCCTCTGATATGGTAACATCTTGTGTGATTTGATGTCACCCCTCTGAGATGGTTTAATCTTGTGCAATATGATGTCACCCCTCTGAGATGGTGTCATATTTTGCGATGTGATGTCACCCCTCTGAGATGGGGTCAACTTGTGCGAGTTGATGTCACCCCTCTGAGATGGTGTCATCTTGTGTGATTTGATGTCACCCCTCTGATATGGTGTCATCTTGTGTGATTTGATGTCAGCCCTCTGAGATGGTTTAATCTGGTGCAATATGATGTCACCCCTCTGAGATGGTGTCATCTTTTGCGATGTGATGTCACCCCTCTGAGATAGAGTCAACTTGTGCGAGTTGATGTCACCCCTCTGAGATGGTGTCATCTTGTGTGATTTGATGTCACCCCTATGAGATGTTGTCATCTTGTGTGATTTGATGTCATCCCTCTGATATGGTGTCATCTTGCGTTATTTGATGTCACCCCTCTGAGATGGTGTCATGTTTTGCGATTTGATGTCACCCCTCTGAGATGGTGTCATCTTGATGTCATCTTGTGTGATTTGATGTCATCCCTCTGATATGGTGTCATCTTGCGTTATTTGATGTCACCCCTCTGAGATGGTGTCATGTTTTGCGATTTGATGTCACCCCTCTGAGATGGTGTCATCTTGCGCGATGTGATGTCACCCCTCTGAGATGGTGACATTTTGTGTGATTTGATGTCACCTCTCTGATACGGTGTCATCTTTTGCGATTTGATGTCACCCCTCTGAGATGGTTTCATCTTGTGCGATGTGATGTCACCACTCTGAGATGGGGTCAACTTGTGCGAGTTGATGTCACCCCTCTGAGATGGTGTCATCTTGTTTGATGTGATGTCACCCCTCTGAGATGGGGTCAACTTGTGCGAGTTGATGTCACCCCTCTGAGATGGTGTCATCTTGTGTGATTTGATGTCACCCTTCTGAGATGGTGTCATCTTATGCGATTTGATGTCAACCCTCTGAGATGGGGTCAACTTGTGCGATTTGATGTCACCCCTCTGAGATGGTGTCATCTTGCGCGATTTGATGTCACCCCTGTGAGCTGGTGTCATCGTTTGCGATTTGATGTCACCCCTCTGAGATGGTGTCATCTTGTGCGATTTGATGTAACCCCTCTGAGATGGTGGGATCTTTTGTGATGTTATATCACCCTTCTGAGATGGTGTCATCTTGTGCGATTTCATGTCACCTCTCTGAGATGGTGTCATCTGTGCTATTTGACTTAACCCCTCTGAGATGGTGTCATCTTGTGCATTTAATGTCAACCTCTGAGATGGTTTCATGTTGTGCATTTAATGTCACCCTCTGAGATGGTTTCATCTTGCGCGATGTGATGTCACCCCTCTTAGATGGTGTCATTTTGTGTGATTTGATGTCACCCTTCTGATATAGTGTCATCTTTTGCGATTTGATGTCACCCCTCTGAGATGGTTTCATATTGTGCGATGTGATGTCACCCCTCTGAGATGGTGTCATCTTGTGTGATTTAATGTCACCCCTCTGATATGGTGTCATCTTGTGTGATTTGATGTCACCCCTCTGAGATGGTTTAATATGGTGCAATATGATGTCATCCCTCTGAGATGGTGTCATCTTTTGCGATGTGATGTCACCCCTCTGAGATGGTGTCATCTTGCGCGATGTGATGTCACCCCTCTGAGATGGTGTCATTTTGTGTGATTTGATGTCACACCTCTGATATGGTGTCATCTTTTGCGATTTGATGTCACCCCTCTGAGATGGTTTAATCTTGTGCGATGTGATGTCACCCCTCTGAGATGGTGTCATCTTGCGCGATTTGATGTCAGCCCTTTGATATGGTGTTATCTTGTGAGATTGGATGTCACGCCTCTGAGATGGTTTAATCTGGTGCAATGTGATGTCACCCCTCTGAGATGGTGTCATCTTTTGCGATGTGATGTTACCCTTCGGAGATGGTGTCATCTTGTGAAATTTGAAGTCACTCCTCTGAGATGGTGTCATCTTGTGTGATTGTATGTCACCCCTCTGAGATGGTGTCATCTTGTGCGATTTGATGTCACCCCTCTGATATGGTGTCATCTTGTGCGATTTCATGTCACCTCTCTGAGATGGTGTCATCTGTGCGATTTGATGTAACCCTTTTGAGATGGTTTCATCTTGCGCGATGTCATGTCATCGCTCTGAGATGGTGTCATCTTTTGCGATTTGATGTCACCCCTCTGAGATGGTTTCATCTTGTGCGATGTGATGTCACCCCTCTGAGATGGTTTCATCTGGTGCGATGTGATGTAACCCCTCTCAGGAGGTGTCATCTTGTGTGATTTGATGTCACCCCTCTGAGATGGTTTCATCTTGTGTGATTTGATGTCACCCCTCTGAGATGGTGGGATCTTGTGTGATGTAATATCACCCCTCTGAGATGGTGTCATCTTGCGCAATGTGATGTCACCCCTCTGAGATCGTGTCATCTTGTGTGATTTGATGTCAACCCTCTGAGATTGTGTCATCTTATGCGATTTGATGTCACCTCTCTGAGATGGGGTCAACTTGTGCGATTTGATGTCACCCCTCTGAGATGGTTTCATCTTGTGCGATTTGATGTCACCCCTCTGAGATGGTGGGATCTTGTGTGATGTAATATCACCCCTCTGAGATGGTGTCATCTTGTGCGATTTCATGTCACCTCTCTGAGATGGTGTCACCTGTGCAATTTGATGTAACCCTTTGAGATGGTGTCATCTTGTGCGATGTGATGTCACCCCTCTGAGATGGTGTCATCTTGCGCGGTGTGATGTCACCCCTCTGAGATGGTGACATTTTGTGTGATTTGATGTCACCTCTCTGATATGGTGTCATCTTTTGCGATTTGATGTCACCCCTCTGAGATGGTGTCATCTTGTGCGATGTGATGTCACCCCTCTGAGATGGTGTCATCTTGCGCGATTTGATGTCATCCCTTTGAGATGGTGTAATCTTTTGCGATTTGATGTCACCCCTCTGAGATGGTGTCATCTTGTGCGATTTGATGTCACCCCTCTGAGATGGTGGGATCTTGTGTGATGTGATATCACCCCTCTGAAATGGTGTTATCTTGTGAGATTTTATGTCAACTCTCTGAGATGGTGTCATCTGTGCGATTTGATGTAACCCCTTTGAGATGGTATCATCTTGCGCGATGTGATGGCACCCCTCTGAGATGGTGTCATCTTGCGCGATGTGATGTTTCCCCTCTGAGATGGTGTCATTTTGTGTGATTTGATGTCACCCCTCTGATATGGTGTCATCTTTTGCGATTTGATGTCACCCCTCTGAGATGGTTTCATTTTGTGCGATGTGATGTCACCCCTCTGAGATGTTGTCATCTTGCGTGATTTGATGTCACCCCTCTGATATGGTGTCATCTTGTGTGATTTGATGTCACCCCTCTGAGATGGTTTAATCTGGTGCAATGTGATGTCACCCCTCTGAGATGGTGTCATCTTTTGTGATGTGATGTCACCCCTTGGAGATGGTGTCATCTTGTGCGATTTGATATCACCCTCTGAGATGGGGTAAACTTGTGTGATTTGATGTCACCCCTCTGATATGGTGTCATCTTGCGTTATTTGATGTCACCCCTCTGAGATAGTGTCATCTTGTGCATTTGATGTCACCCCTTTGAGATGGTTTCATCTTGCGCGATGTGATGTCACCCCTCTGAGATGGTGTCATCTTGCGCAATGTGATGTCACCCCTCTGAGATCGTGTCATTTTTTGTGATTTGATGTCACCTCTCTGATATGGTGTCATCTTGTGTGATTTGATGTCACCCCTCTGAGATGGTTTAATCTGGTGCAATGTGATGTCACCCCTCTGAGATGGTGTCATCTTTTGCGATGTGATGTTACCCCTCGGAGATGGTGTCATCTTGTGCGATTTGATGTCACCCCTGTGACATGGTGTCATCATGTGCGATTTGATGTCACCCCTCTGAGATGGGGTCAACTTGTGCGATTTGATGTCACCCCTCTGAGATGGTGTCATCTTGTGCGATTTGATGTCATCCCTCTGATATGGTGTCATCTTGCGTTATTTGATGTAACCCCTTTGAGATGGTTTCATCTTGCGCGATGTGATGTCACCCCTCTGAGATGGTGTCATCTTGCGCAATATAATGTCACCCCTCTGAGATCGTGTCATTTTGTGTGATTTGATGTCACCCCTCTGATATGGTGTCATCTTGTGCGATTTCATGTCACCTCTCTGAGATGGTGTCATCTGTGCGATTTGATGTAACCCATTTGAGATGGTTTCATGTTTCGAGATGTGATGTCACCCCTCTGAGATGGTGTCATTTTGTGTGATTTGATGTCACCCCTCTGAGATCGTGTCATCTTGTGCGATGTGATGTCACCCCTCTGAGATGGTGCCATCTTGCGCGATTTGATGTCACCCCTCTGAGATCGTGTCATCTTGTGTGATTTGATGTCACCCCTCTGAGATTGTTTAATCTGGTGCAATGTGATGTCACCCCTCTGAGATGGTGTCATCTTGTGTGATTTGATGTCACCCCTCTGATATGGTGTCATCTTGTGTGATTTGATGTCACCCCTCTGAGATGGTGTCATCTTGTGTGATTTGATGTCACCCCTATGAGATGGTGTCATCTTGTGTGATTTGATGTCACCCCTCTGAGATGGTGTCATCTTGTGTGATTTGATGTCACCCCTCTGAGATGGTGTCATCTTGTGTGATTTGATGTCACCCCTCTGAGATGGTGTCATCTTGCGCGGTCCGCACTACCCGCACCTCCATAGCTACACCATTGCCTTAAGGTTGGTGCCGACAATTAACTACATCTTACCAATACTTAGCACCTATTAATAATCAGAGCACACTTGTTTACAAAATATGTTTCTTGTCGTACTTTAGAAAGCAAATTCGAAATATTAAATACTTTAGTGCAAGCTAGTAGTCATGTTGATATTTTCCTTTATTTACTTAAAATAAAATAAAAATGCTTAAAAAAAACAATTTTAAATATAATATCCACATGAATTTGACCTTAATTTGAGAAGTGCATTGTATATTCTTATGTTTTTCAAAGAAAATGTATCACATTCAGCATCAAAATACACTATATAAGTTAAGAACATTTATTTTGTTCATGTTAAAAAATTCTTAAATATATTTCAAAGTCTGGATTTGTTTGCCTTCTTGATGTTGATGCTTTGTAGCTGTTCATCCCCATTTTCCGTTGCCATCGAGACAAACCCGCAGGTCGGAAAGATCCTTCTGTGCTCTGACATCGGATCATCTTCCGGCAGCCAGTTCCGCACTCCTCCTCCGCAAAAGAAGCAGCGAACCCGATCGCCCTCTCCTGTGCGAGGATAGTAGATATGTTACAGGCAAGGTGTGGAGACAAGGTGTGGAAACAAGGTATGGAAACAAGGTATGAAAATAAGGTATTGTTACGCCCCTTATTGTGTTCAACGTATGTGAACAAGCTCGTGGTCTAGGGGCTTTGTAAAAAGGGCTAACACAGGTAGATTTTAGACACATTATTGGCTAAAATTAAGACAATCAGTGCACTATATAAATGTACTTTATTACATGGACTATAATGTGAACATTGATACATAAAATCTACATTATAATGAAATGAATGCAGGTCTAACACTAACAATATCTAACCTCACAGTAATAATAATATAAAAAATGCTATCCCAAGTCTAAGCTCCTGGAATTAATATTCCTGCTAACTATTGAATGGCCCTAATCTAGTACTCAGCAATTGAAACGTACGGCTAACCACTTATCGATATGATCCTTCTCTGGTCTGCCCCTCGAGGGAGGATGCGTCCAGTCTTATAGGCCTACTCATTTCGCGTGGCTTGACCATAAAGTAGATCAATGTCTGCTTAAATCAAGGTTGGTTGTGCCCTTGTTCGGATACAGATGTCGTGCTTCTTGGCAGTGCTAATCTGACACGGTTAGGTTAATGGGGGTAAGTAAACAAAAGGGACCGACCTTGTAACACTAGGGAAACAATTTAGGGAAACAATGTAAGCATAAAAAGGTATTGAAAACAATCATGGAAACCGGACACTCTATACAATTCCTACTTCGCCAGATACATTTAAATTAAAGCGTTTTGAAAAAGAACGTATTTATGTTGGGGAAAATTATTTGTTTCAAATGAATTTATGTTAAGAGGGTATTTTATCGGCACAGAAATTTGTTTCAGGAGCTTTGCTAAAAATAAACATCTGAAAGAAAATTGATTTCCCGGCACACCCTAGAGCGACAGAAAATACGACGGTAACTTACTAAATAATCCACTTCACCCCATAGACACGACCGAAAAGTAGAGGAGAAGTGGCTACATTATCGACCTTCTTCTAAATAATTCATCTTGAGCTTTAACAGCAACTTTCGTTTTGTGCGATGACGTCAAATATTAAATTGATTGTATTATTTTCGATTAATCTCACAGCTATTTACAACCAAGTGATTCTATATCACCTAATGCAGTCCTATTCCCCACAGCACGGATCCTGATATACCAATCCTACTACCTATGTTGCTTCAGTGGGGTTCTTTTCATACTAGCATGCTTTCTTACCCCAACCGCCCCCCCCCCCAATTTCCCCACCAGTATTCCCCTGAATTCTACCACCACAAACCGAACCCTCTCATGAATCAACCCTTACTCTCAAACGCAAACTCAACCCAGAGCAATCTCCTGCAAATTCCCCAAAAGATAGTATATAAATAAAAGTCACAAATGGGTGAGACATGTGTGCAGTCAATGCCAGTCATGCGTTCGTTACCTTAGCTATGTATCAGTGAATAAAATGGGAAGAAGATATGTTTAGGCATGAAAACTTAAAGACAGAACAATTAAAAGGGACTTTCAGATAAATGACTTCTTCAGAAGCCATTGCAAAAAATATATTTAAAAAAATCAATGTATTTGAAATAGAAACACTTCAGCGTTCCCAGATCACAATGTAGCTCTATAAGATCACAATATAGCTCTATAAGATCACAATGTAGCTCTATAAGATCACAATGTATCTCTATAAGATCACAATATAGCTCTATAAGATCACAATGTAGCTCTATAAGATCACAATATAGCTCTATAAGATCACAATATACCTCTATAAGATCACAATATTGCTCTATAAGATCAAAATGTAGCTCTATAAGATCACAATGTAGCTCTATAAGATCACAATGTAGCTCTATAAGATCACAATGTAGCTCTATAAGATCACAATATAGCTCTATAAGATCACAATATAGCTCTATAAGATCACAATGTAGCTCTATAAGATCACAATATAGCTCTATAATATCACAATATAGCTCTATAAGATCATAATGTAGCTCTATAAGATCACAATGTAGCTCTATAAGATCACAATATAGCTTTATAAGATCACAATGTAGCTCTATAAGATCACAATGTAGCTCTATAAGATCACACTGTAGCTCTATAAGATCACAATATAGCTCTATAAGATCACAATGTAGCTCTATAACATCACAATGTAGCTCTTTAAGATCACAATATAGCTCTATAAGATCACAATATAGTTCTATAAGATCACAATATAGCTCTATAAGATCACAATGTAGCTCTATAAGATCACAATGTAGCTCTATAAGATCACAATATAGCTCTATAAGATCACAATATAGCTCTATAAGATCACAATATAGCTCTATAAGATCACAATATAGCTCTATAAGATCACAATATAGCTCTTTAAGATCACAATATAGCTCTATAAGATCACACTTTTGTTATATAAGATCACTATAGCTCTATAATTTCACAATATAGCTCTATAAGATCACAATATAGCTCTATAAGATCACAATATAGCTCTATAAGATCACACTATAGCTCTATAAGATCACAATATAGCTCTATAAGATCACAATATAGCTCTATAAGATTACAATATAGCTCTATAAGATCAAACTATAGCTCTATAAGACCACAATATAGCTCTATAAGATCACAATATAGCTCTATAAGATCACACTATAGCTCTATAAGATCACAATATAGCTCTATAAGATCACACTATAGCTCTATACGATCACAATATAGCTCTATAAGATCACAATATAGCTCTATAAGATCACACTATAGCTCTATAAGATCACACTATAGCTCTATAAGATCACACTATAGCTCTATAAGGTCACAATATAGCTCTATAAGATCACAATATAGCTCTATAAGATCACAATATAGCTCTATAAGATCACAATATAGCTCTATAAGATCACAATATAGTTCTATAAGATCACAATATAGCTCTATAAGATCACAATATAGCTCTATATGATCACAATATAGCTCTATAAGATCACAGTATAGCTCTATAAGATCACAATATAGCTCTATAAGATCACAATATAGCTCTATAAGATCACAATATAGCTCTATAAGATCACACTATAGCTCTATAAGATCACAATATAGCTCTATAAGATCACACATTTGCTATATAAGATCACACTATAGCTCTATAATTTCACAATATAGCTCTATAAGATCACACATTTGCTATATAAGATCACACTATAGATCTATAAGATCACAATGTAGCTCTATAAGATCACACATTTGCTATATAAGATCACACTATAGCTCTATAATTTCAAAATATAGCTCTATAAGATCACACATTTGCTATATAAGATCACACTATAGCTCTATAAGATCACAATATAGCTCTATAAGATCACACATATGATATATAAGATCACACTATAGCTCTATAATTTCACAATATAGCTCTATAAGATCACACTTTTGCTATATAAGATCACACTATAGCTCTATAATTTCACTCTATAGCTCTATAAGATCACAATTTTGCTGTATAAGATCACACTATAGCTCTATAATTTCACAATATAGCTCTATAAGATCACAATATAGCTCTATAAGATCACAATATAGCTCTATAAGATCACAATGTAGCTCTATAAGATCACAATGTTGCTCTATAAGATCACAATGTAGCTCTATAAGATCACAATGTAGCGCTATAAGATCACAATGTAGCTCTATAAGATCACAATATAGCTCTATAAGATCACAATATAGCTCTATAAGATCACAATATAGCTCTATAAGATCACAATGTAGCTCTATAAGATCACAATATAGCTCTATAAGATCACAATGTAGCTCTATAAGATCACAATATAGTTATATAACATCACACTTTTGCTATATAAGATCACACAATAGCTCTATAATTTCAGAATATAGCTCTATAAGATCACAATATAGCTCTATAAGATCACAATATAGTTCTATAAGATCACAATATAGCTCTATAAGATCACAATGTAGCTCTATAAGATCACAATGTAGCTCTATAAGATCACAATGTAGCTCTATAAGATCACAATGTAGCTCTATAAGATCACAATATAGCTCTATAAGATCACAATATAGCTCTATAAGATCACATTATAGTTCTATTAGATCACAATATAGCTCTATAAGATCACAAAATAGCTCTATAAGATCACAATATAGCTCTATAAGATCACAATGTAGCTCTATAAGATCACAATATAGCTCTATAAGATCACAATGTAGCTCTATAAGATCACAATATAGTTATATAAGATCACACTTTTGCTATATAAGATCACACAATAGCTCTATAATTTCACAATATAGCGCTATAAGATCACACATTTGCTATATAAGATCACACTATAGCTGTATAATTTCACAATATAGCTCTATAAGATCACACATTTGCTATATAAGATCACACTATAGCTCTATAATTTCACAATATAGTTCTATAAGATCACACATTTGCTATATAAGATCACACTATAGCTGTATAATTTCACAATATAGCTCTATAAGATCACACATTTCCTATATAAGATCACACTATAGCTCTATAAGATCACAATATAACTCTATAAGATCACACATTTGCTATATAAGATCACACTATAGCTCTATAATTTCACAATATAGCTCTATAAGATCACACATTTGCTATATAAGATCACTCTATTGCTCTATAAGATCACAATATAGCTCTATAAGATCACAATATTGCTCTATAATATCACAATATAGCTCTATAAGATCACAATATAGCTCTATAAGATCACACATTTGCTATATAAGATCACACTATAGCTCTATAATTTCACAATATAGCTCTATAAGATCACACATTTGCTATATAAGATCACACTATAGCTCTATAAGATCACAATATAGCTCTATAAGATCACACATTTGCTGTATAAGATCACACTATAGCTCTAGCATTTCACTATATAGCTCTATAAGATCACACTTTTGCTATATAAGATCACACTATAGCTCTATAATTTCACAATTTAGCTCTAAAAGATCACAATGTAGCTCTATAAGATCACAATGTAGCTCTATAAGATCACAATGTAGCTCTATAAGATCACAATGTAGATCTATAAGATCACAATATAGCTCTATAAGATCACAATATAGCTCTATAAGATCACAATATAGCTCTATAAGATCACAATATAGCTCTATAAGATCACAATATAGCACTATAAGATCACACTTTTGCTATATAAGATCACACTATAGCTCTATAATTTCACAATATAGTTCTATAAGATCACACATTTTCTACATAAGATCACACTATAGCTCTATAAGATCACAATATAGCTCTATAAGATCACACATTTGCTATATAAGATCACACTATATTCTTATAATTTCACAATATAGCTCTATAAGATCACACATTTGCTATATAAGATCACACTATAGCTCTATAAGATCACAATATAGCTCTATAAGATCACACATTTGCTATATAAGATCACACTATAGCTGTATAATTTCACAATATAGCTCTATAAGATCACACATTTGCTATATAAGATCACACTATAGCTCTATAATTTCACAATATAGCTCTATAAGATCACACTTTTGCTATATAAGATCACACTATAGCTCTATAAGATCACAATATAGCTCTATAAGATCACACATTTGCTATATAAGATCACACTATAGCTCTAGCATTTCACTATATAGCTCTATAAGATCACACTTTTGCTATATAAGATCACACTATAGCTCTATAATTTCACAATATAGCTCTATAAGATCACACTTTTGCTATATAAGATCACACTATAGCTCTATAATTTCACAATATAGCTCTATAAGTTCACACTATAGCTCTATAATTTCACAATATAGCTCTATAAGATCACACTTTTGCTATATAAGATAACACTATAGCTCTATAATTTCACAATATAGCTCTATAAGATCACACTATAGCTCTATAATTTCACACTATAGCTCTATAAGATCACACTTTTGCTATATAAGATCACACTATAGCTCTATAATTTCACACTATACCTCTATAAGATCACACTTTTGCTATATAAGATCACACTATAGCTCTATAATTTCACAATATAGCTCCATAAGATCAAAATAAAGCTCTACACAATGTAGCTCTAAAAGATCACAAAACACCTCTTTCAGTCTCTATGCATCAGTGTGAGTCTTGGAAATTGTTCTTCTTACTGGCAGTATTTAAACATGCTCCCACTAAAGACCAAATGAAAAAAAAAACACCATAAACTGAGAACACACATAGACTCTATATGTGTGGCCATGGGCGTATTAAACAGTTAATGAGACGATGGATCCCATAAGTCATATTCATGCCAGTGAAAATGTTATCATTATAACCCCCCCCCCCCTCCCCCCAAACTCCCTGTCAAGACATTGTATCTGTTATGTTGCAAATCATACACGCATGGCAATGAAAGTCTATTCATCCAGCCAAGTCTTCCACTTGGTCACCGAACAGCACGACCAAAAGTAATAGTCTCCACTTCAACAAACACTCCACGGTTCGATACAATATATAAATTTAATATGCCTCTTCAACGTGACAATCAGTGTACTTCCCTATACAGCTTGTAACCGTTCAACTTCACAATATATCTATTTGAAATCCTCACACATAGAAACATCACGCAGGAAGCTATATTCTGAATAGTGCACAACGGCCATCTCTCTTCTCTAATAACAATGAAAACTAACGCGTCACTTCCCACTACACAATTACGTCACAACACTCTCACACAAACAATACGGCTACACATAAAATCTCTAACTAAACATCTTTTCCACATCAAACATTGAAACAATAATCTACACATAACAACAGTGATTCTCATACCCTTGACACTCCCCACATCGAAATTCCATGAAAAGATCAACCCATGACTGCATCACATAAAAAATATAAAAAGGACGTCAGTGTGTGCGTCGAGTGAATTGTGGCCCTATAGCCCCCCCCCCTCCCCCCATTTCTAGATTTGGATCAGGGCAAAATGGACAAAGAAATTTTGGTTTAGGATAGTAGGAAAATAATTATTTTTTATTACTTTCTTTTGTGAAAAGTTACTTTCCATATATATGGAGAAGCGTGTCATTTTTCACACTAGTCATAGAAATAGAGAAGATTGTCCACGTGAGCAGAGAAAAAACCAAAACACGAAGTGCTTGAGAATCGGAATTTCCCTTTTCTCCTCTTGGGACATGAACACAACTTTATGAGCAAAATGCATTTTACTTTCTTACTACACTTGTCAACCTTTAGATTATCGCTGAGAAAGGCGTACGGTATCATTTCTACGTACATTGAAACTAATTATTTTTATTGTAAAAACAGGAGTAAATAATTAACATGAGTCAATCATCTCTAGTAAATCAACCCAAATAAATCAACACGAATAAATCAACAGAAGTAAATCAACTGATGTAAAACAACACGAGGGAACACAACACGAATAAGTTAACAAGGGTAAATTAAAACTAGTAAATTAACACAGGTAGAGAGGATAACGCAATAAAAAAATAATAACTTGTGGTTTTTGGGGAGTTTCGTATTCAAAATTTGTGCGGGTTCATTCGTAACTATGTTAAACCAAGGTGTTAAAGTGGTGTGAAATGACGAAATGATCAGCCAGGGTTTTCAACTGAGAAGGCGGGATATAAAAGATATTGAATCATTTTTCCGGGGAACAATATTTAGTAATTTCTTTTATAGAAACTTTTATTGTACATATACTTAGTATATATATATATATATATAATTAAGTCCTACTTAGCGTCATTAAATAGAAGTAGGGCTTAAATTGGTAAATGCACTTATTGCGTTGAGATAACTTCAAATTCATTTTATTACAGAAGCATAACATTTTTGTTATGTCAAAATTAGTGTATTTAATCTCATAATTTTTGTGTTTTTTTTGTTTTGTTTTGTTACTCAAATAAAAATCTCTTAAGGGGCCGTCCATAAATTACATCATGCGAAAAGACGGAAAGTTGTTATATTCTTCCGCTCGCCCCCCCCCCCCCCCCCCGTCATACGCTGTCACAAATATGAGACTCCCCCATACCCCCTAAGGTACGTCACACTTTCAAACTAAAACGATTGGTTAAAAATTTAAAAACTAATTAAGATTTAATCTAAAACCCACTTCACTATTAAACTAATAAATTTATAAAAGTGACATCTCCTGTCAGAATACATATCTCAAAACAGAAAATTTAACATCACTGTGAGATTACATCTATCTCAGCAGAAAATGTAACATCATTGCCAACTTAAGGGTTTTATTTCGATGATGAAAAAATATGTGTGGCGTCACATAAGATCCTTCCCTTCTCCCCCATCCCCCATCACCCATGTCCCAAAGGGACACGCTTTCCTAGACCCCCCATCCCCCTTTTCTGGAGCATGAGGGACTTATGGTAGGCCCCTAATCCTACACGGTTAAAAACAACACCACAAATAATAAATCAAATATAATAATGTGGTTGCGCATGAATTGAAATCATTCGAACACCTCTAAAGATTTATTATCTTTTCGGTAGTAGCAGTAGCAGAATGACTTTTCTGGAGTGTCGATAACTGGTCATAAGCCTAACCTTGACTTACCCAAGTACCAGAAGCCGGCAGCCGCAAGTCTTTCTGCTGTTAAAAACACCACGGGCCATCCTTCAAAAGTCCTCTTGCGCTCCTCAAATGAAGAGTATTCTTTTCTCTTGGGCAGAAAATCTCGTGCGTCTGGTTTGGTCTCAATGCCAAATCTTGGGTTGCTGTTGTTACCATTAAACATACTACGACAGAAAGACTTTCTTGGCACTATCGCTGTGCTGTTTCATCAGGAAAAAAAAATTTAAAAATCGATTTATCGCATTTGACATTTCACTTTATGACACTAACAAAAATAGAGGACGGATAATAAATAAAGGACTGCGTTCAAGATGTGTAAAAGAAACAGTAGAATAGATAACTCTCATATGAGAGAGAAATGGAGACAGGTATCGAGAGAGAGAGAGAGAGAGAGAGCTAGAGAATAAATAGAGATAGAGAGAGATATTTTGGGAGAGAAAGATAGTGGGAGCTTTATAGAGAGATGAAAAAAGATAGAGAGATAGACAGAGGGACAAAGCGACAGACAGACGATAGGTAGATAGACAGAGAGACATATAGATAGCTAGATAGATAGATACATAAAAGATTTAAATACGTTCGGATTCATAAAAAACGATCATAGTGTTATTTTCTATTATTTTACAAAAAAAATGAATAAATTTAAATGCGCAAAAAATATTATATATCCGCTTTTATTTTAATAGAAGTTCAAGTATTATTACCATTAACAACAAATACATTTAAAGTATCAACTAAGGAACTATTTTAAGCATTTTATATGTGTTTGAAAGTTATGAATTTTTTATTTTTTTTAAAAATATGAACAAAGAATTACACCGTAATCACATTAATCGGGAAAACTATAACATCAGATTTTATAGTAAGTTTTTAGTGCGTTGTTAATATTCCGAAAATAAAATTAAAATCAATATGTTCTAAATCATCACGTTATTTTCATAGCGCGAAGGGCCTATTTAGCGAAATCTAAAAGATTTTAATAACCCCGCGTGGCAAAATTGAAAATGTATTTTCCCCATTTTAAATGTAAAATTAATAAATGCAATCGATTTCTTTTTCAATTGCCAAAATTTGCTTACATTAATACAAATTTAGCTTTTTTTTTTTTAAACATTTACATTTTTTTTACATTTTATTAATTCCAAAAATATGCTTTTCTGAAATTTGTAAAGTAGTCAAAACCAAATAAGAACAAAGCATATGAAATTCAGAAAATATTGTTTTTTTGGCGTAAGTTAGGGAATTACAAACCTGCGGAGAATTTAAGTCATTCTTTTTAAAGGCTGTGGGGGTTGGGAGAATGAAATTGGGGGTAGGAAATAGGTTGTGTACATTTTTTATGCGGATGACAATATCTTTATTTCCAAAGATATTACAGTGGTTAAAAAATATATGCTATATTCTCATTTTACAAATAAACATATGTTTACCAATTAAGAAAACCAATGATGTTAACAAAACGTAGGTACATTGACATAATTATACGCATCACTATCAAAATCCAATCATTTTACAAAAGTTAAATTTTAATTTTCAAAATAGAGATGGTTTAAGATTTTCTTGGATAGATAGATAATTGGATGTCAGATAGACAGACCGACAGGCCGACCGACAGATAGAGATATATATAGATAGATATATAAATAGATCCATTAGACATACAGATAAATATATAGATGGATAGATGGATAAATAGATAAAAAGATATATAATATATATAGATAGATCGATAGATAGATAGATAAATAGAGATATATATAGATAAATAGATAGACAGAAAGACAGACGGATAGATATATATAATATATAGTATAGATAGATAGATAGATAGATAGATATATAGATAGATAGATAGATAGATAGATAGATAGATAGATAGATAGATAGATAGATAGATAGATAGATAGATAGATAGATAGATAGATAGATAGATAGATATATAGATAGATAGATAGATAGATAGATAGATAGATAGATAGATAGATAGATAGATAGATAGATAGATAGATAGATAGATAGATAGATAGATAGATAGATAGATAGATAGATAGATGGATCAATTTTTTCCAATATTGCGGATAAGGATTTTTGTTGGTTTTTGTCAACAAAATCCATGTATTCCTTTCCTCGCGATTGAAATCACAAAATTATCAGACAAAACAGATAAAACACATTCAACACGTATTTATTCCATTGAAAACTTCGTAAAAACCTCTAAACTATTAAAAAAGCTGAAAAATATGCACATACTAAATCGAGTCACAGAGCAGCCCCCCGGAGTATAGATAGATAGATACATACAAACAGACGTGCAGCACTTTTCATACATATACAAGTGCTATGAACCATAGGTATCTTATATCAGTCGGAAAAAGGGCAGCCCATCAGTGACGAATGAATATAATATTTTCCAATGTGTATACGCTTCTTAACCCGTTATTTCTTCTAGAACTATCCATCAAATTAGGATATTCACACAAATAGTTAAAAGGATGAACACTTGTAAATATACAACCCCGTAAAAACAAAGTGTTTCGTATTAATCCTTTATAAAATGTAACATCGAGATATGGCGGATAGGCTGAAAATTTGAAGGAAAAAAAAGCACACTCGTTCAAGTAACGCACTTTGTAAGAATCCCAATGAGTGCTACCCTTCTCCGAGGCTGGCAAACGACATGTATTAATATAACGGATTTTGAAAAGGAAGTATTAGATCTAATATAATTTAGTTTTTCGTTGGCTCCCTTGACCACTTGAATACCCTCAAACAAGTAATGGTTTCTCCAATGTCCGGTTGAACCTGATTTCGAATCAAAATTGCATAAAATACATATATATATATATATAAATTGACATATACTCAACTGCAAGAAAAAAAATATTGTCTGACATCTCAGAATTTAGCAGCGTGCTCCCCCTCCCCCCCCCCCCCAAGCGCTTATCAGTGCAAAAATTATCAATAATTATATACTGTATATTGTACTAAAAGAGTTCATTTCTATTTGTTGAAAAAAAGGAGGGGCGGGTGGTATGACGGCTGATTTTTATGCTAGACAAGTGGTCAGAAAACTCATTAGTCAAAAGAGCCAAACATGAGCAGGAGGACGATTAAATAATTTTTTAGAGCTAAATTTCTTTTCAAGAACCATGTTTTTCGGAATGTAAACCGATTTGTAGCCGCCTGGCCGAGCCGCACCCAGGTCGCTAAAAAGCCGCATGCGGCTCGTGAGCCGCGATTTTCCGACCACTGCGCTAAGTCAAACACTGCAGATGTCTTGTGTTTAAATCTTTCTATGTGTACAATGTAGCCTTAAAATATAAAAAAAAAATATGTATTTATTTATGTGCTTAAAATGAATATGGACAATATAATAAATAAAACATTTACTTGGATCCATAAAAGAATCTTATTTTATTTTATCTTATTTTACATACAATTTATGATTTTAATATCTACACAAATATTTCCTTTGCATTAAAACTATTAAATGATCAACTAAAAGGTTGTTTACTTTCATAATAATAATTGTAAAATAAAAGGGAATTCCCCATTTTCACTTCACAATTTCAACAGTTAAATATCTTTTAATTTGCCCCCTTGAAAAATCCGTATTAATTAACGTCAAATAAGTGAATCACGCACATTTCTAACATGATTATTAAACACTAATAAAAAATACGTTTTAATTGATAGAAACAATCACTTTATTCAAACTCTACCTTCAAATTTAGTAAGAACTATTTCACAGACGGGAATCAAATATAAACTTCCCGATATATGATGGAAATGGAGCTTTAAAAACAAGATTAATGTGAAAGTAAGTTTCAAGGGCGATTAAAAATTAAGAAAAAAAAATCTGCTTACATCTCTTGTTACGAAAACATTTTAAAATAACCTATATGACATTGGAACTGATTTTTTTTTTCTTTGTTCTACTAACTATCCATATGACTTATACGTATGAGAAGGTCTCTATGAATCTTGTCCTATGGCTGATCACATTTTATAGCCTCACCATAAGTCGCTTTCTTATTATGAGCATACGTTAGAGGAAGTAGGATGATGACATAAGCCGACATTCCCGATTAAATTGCGCGTCAAACAACTATTTATAAATGACCTTTACTGACAGCCTAAATCATTTACGGACTTTTACAGTCATATATTCCCCACAATTCATGGGCACCCGCAGAAAACTTTCTAGGGGTGGGGGGACCAAAAAAATCGATTAACTTTCCGGGGGGGGGGGGCAAAATTTTTTTAGTAATGTTTTAATATAGTTTTAATTTACTGTAGCGTATTTGTATGGTGAACGAACGGACAGGACAGCAGCTTAGTTACTCTCTCTTTATTTTCTCTTTATTTTAATAAATAGTTTGTCTATTTTTGTCTAAAATTTTTTTATCCAATCAATCCAGGGGGGAGTGCCCCACCTTGCCCCTACCTGCGGGCGCCTATGCCACAATAGTACGGGCGACCCTTTAAGTTATGAAAAACGACGTACCAATCATAAACGTATTTACCCACTCTCCCCAAGACCATAGTGCAATTTACCAATACTTTTAAAAAGGACTGGTGGGTGTTGACGAAATGATTCCGCATGGCCAACAATCCAGAACGTCAATCTATATGCATGTGCTTACGGCATCAGAAGATAAAAATATATGTGTGTGCGGGTGGGTGGGGGGGGGGAAACCACAAGAAATATAGAATACATTTTCAGGGGAGTATTTCTTTCAGGCAGCTCTCGGGGGGGGGGGGAGGGGCGGCACGGCCCCCCCGGGCAGGTCAATGGCCCCCCTCCCCGACCAAACTAACAAAAA
>CAXITT010000289.1:341736-371210 GCA_964033795.1 Lymnaea stagnalis
TTTTTTTTTTTTAAATTCTCATATATATATATATATATATATATATATATATATATATTTATTTATATAAATATATATATATATATAAGAATGAGCTATACTGACATAACGCTAAAAACCCGAATATATTTTGATACGTTCGGATTCTCAAAAAAGCTATAGTTTTTTTTTTATTATTTTACGGAAATCGAATAAATATACATGCGCAAAAAATATTATATTTCCACTTATATTTTTGCAAAAATTTAGGTATTATTATAATAAATTACAAATATATTTAAAGCAACAACTTAGGAATTATTTAAGCATTTTAAACGAATGTAAATGTTATGAAAAATAAAATTAATCAAAATATTTTAATCTATGAATTGCATCTTAATCACATTTATCGGGAAAACCCAAACAATTGTTATTTTTAATGCGTATTTTAGTGTGTAGTTAATATTGCGAAATAAAAATAATATTAATTTGATCTAAATAATTACGCAAATGACGTCATTCCGTTATTGCCTATTTTAGCCACAGCACTAAGTTGTGTTTTTTTTAAATTTTATAACCGTGCGTGACAAAACTGATAATGTATTTTCCCCTTCTTAAAAGTAAAATTGATATATATAATAGATTGCTTTTGAAATTGCTAAAATTTTCTAAAATTTAATGTAACTTTAGCTTTGCATTTTTTTAAAATTTAATAAGTTTTTATTTTTATTCTTTAAAAAAAATATACTTTTATGAAGTTTATATAGTAGTGAAAATCGTACCATTTAAATATACTTTTAATACGCAAATGCCATTTAATGCAATCAGTACAGCGTTCACTGATGCACTTATCCCTCATCCAAATAAGAACAAAGCATGCGAAATGCAAAAAAATATTTTTGCGTAGGTAAGAGGGTTAAAATACTGTTGATGATTTATTAATTTCTTTAAAAATCTGTTTGGGGCGAGGGGGAGGGGGGTGTTGGGGGTAGAGTATTACGATAGTTTCATTTACCCTAGGCAGCAAACGATACGCCTCAGAATGAATTTGACAAATAATTAACGTTTTTAGGTATATATACATGGGGATTAGGAAATAGGGTGTGTACAATTTTACGTGGATGGCAATTTCTTTAAATCCAATGATGTTACAGTTGGGTAAAATGGATGCTATATTTCCATTTCACTAATTAAGAAAATCAATGACCTTAACAAAACATAGGTACATTTACACAATTATACCCATGAATATCAAAACCATTTCATTTTACACAAGCGCAAATTTCCTTTTCAAAATAACTTTAGATATATAGATAGATGTATAGATAGATAGATGGATAGATGGCTAGATCGATAGATACCAGTAATCCGATATGATAAAACTTTTGTGAGTTGTTGTGCACACGCCCGTAAAGTTTACTAAATTATTTCACACATTTTACAATATTCTGTTTTGGGCCCAAGGCCCTTAAGTCTTTTTTTTCTGTCATACTGTCATGAGCTAAATATAATTTCCTTATGCTTTCCTATGCCATTCAACCGATTGCGATAACAATTTTGTAAATTGTTATGCGCAAGCCCGCAAATTATTTTTTTCTTATAGGAGCTTTACACCTATAATTTCAAAAAGAGCTATTGCATGGGTGGATGGAATTTAATAAAATACACGCGACATTTCAGTTTGTGTGTCATAATAATTAGGTTTCTGAATGAGTACAACCATTTTACAATATGGTGTTTTGGGATGAGGGCTTAATTTTAAAAAGAAAATTTTGTGAGCTATTTAAATATAATTTTAAACAGAGCTGCTGTATGGGTGGATCAATGGCTACAAATGTGTGGACTACATTTTGAAAATCCATGCTTGTCATGTGGACAGCTGTATGTGGCCATTTCAAATTTATTTGTGTACGCCAAGATTTAAAAAAACAAAAAATATTTTCTATTCAAAAATTACTTCAAAAACGTAATTAAAACACAAACATTTTTTTTCTTTGAGTGGCATTGCAATGCATGCCGGGTTCTCTCTAGTATATAAGAATGAGAGATAGGGACATAACGCCAAAGAACAGAAAGGATTTAAGTACGTTCGGATTCCTACAAACAATCACAGTTATTTTCTATTATTTTACGGAAATCGAAAAAATTTAAATGCGCAAAAAATATTTTAAATACGTTTTTATTTCATTAAAATTTTAAGTATTATTATTATAAATTACAAATAGATTTAAAGTAAACACTAAGGAACTATTTTAAGCATTTTATATGCGTTTGAAAGATATGGAAAAAAAAATCATATCAAAGAATTACACCGTAATCACATTTTTCGGGAAAACCAAAACATCAGTCGCTTTTAGTACGTTGTTAATATTGCAAATTAAAATTAAAATTATTTGTTCTAAATAATCAAGCAAAAGACGTCTAAGCGCGAATAGCCTATTTTGCCAAAACTTTTAGGTTACTTTAAATTTAATAACCACGCGTGACAAAAATGATAATGTATTTTCTCTTCTTAAAAGTAAAATTAATAAATACAATTGATTGGTTTTTAAATTATTAATAATACACAAACATTTTAGCGTTGTATATTTCTACATTTTAAAAGTTAAAACTTTTTTATTCCAAAAAATATACTTTTATTAAAATTATAGAGTAATAAAAACTAACTTTAAATATAATTCTAATAAGAAAATGTGGTTTAAGTCAATCAGTCCAGCGCAAATACATAGCTAAATGGCATTCAGTAATCCATTTGTATGGCATCTTTCCGTCTGCGGGAGACGATAGATTATCTTTATTGCTTGCAGCTCTTGGTGTGGCTGGTGAGACCAATCCTCGAGTGGCAGTCTCTGTTACATTTCCCACACACGAATGTGGTTGAGCAGTGTTTTCTGGCCTTCCTCCTCGTTCTTTTTGCAGCTGTTTCCGCCCTGTTTTGATCCTCGGCATGTAGTGATCCTGCCTTCACGATGTTCCGCCATGAGGATCGATCCTCTGCCAGCTCCTCCCAGTTTGAGATGTCGATGTTGGCCGAATTCATGTCTCTTTTGCATATGTCTAAGTATCTCAGACCAGGCCGTCCAACTGACCTTTCCTGTCACCAGCTCGCTGTATAGCACGTCCTTTGGTATGCGACCAGGTTGCATTCGCTTGCTTGACGTGTCCAAGCCAGCGGAGGCGTCTTTGGATTAACATGGCTGGGACGCTACGCATGTTTGTTTGGGACAGGACATCCGTGTTGCGGACTTTTGTCTTGCCATTTAATGTCAAGGATGTGGCACAGGCATCTGAGGTGGAAGCCATTGAGCCTTCTTTCGTGGTTAGAGTATGTGGTCCACGACTCACATCCATACAGGAGTGTGCTCAGTACGCAGGCCTGGTACACCTGCAGCTTAGTTCTTGTTGTGATTTTGGCGTTTAACAAGACTCTTTTCTTCAGTCTGGCCATCACAGTTGCGGCCTTCTCTTATACCACTTATACCTCATACAAATAAGAACGAACCATATGAAGCGCAAATTATGTTAGTTTGGGTATGGAAGGGACTACAATCCGGTGGCAGATTTTCTAAATTTATTTAAATCTGGGTGGGGGAAGGGTTGGTCACTTTGCCCCAGGCAGCACAAGGTACGTCTTAAAATAAAGGAATGAATTTGATAAATATGTAACCTTCTTGGGTACATTCCTATCGGTGGTAGGAAATATGATTTGTATATTTTTACGTCGATGATATTATATTTAATTCCTATCGTATTACATTTGTGAAAAAAAGAGATGCTATATTCTCTTTTTACAAATACATGTAGTTTAATTTTGTCCAAGGCAGCACAAGATACGTCTCAAAACAAAGGAATGAATTTGAATAATAATTAACCTTCTTGGGTACATACATATCGGAGATAGAAAATTGGATGTGTACATTTTAAGTGGATGATAATATAGTTAAATCCTATGGTATTACCTTTGTGATAAAAGAGATGTTACATTCTTTTGTTTAAAAATAAACATATCGTTAACAATTAAGAAAATCAATGGCGTTAACAAAACGTGGGTACATATGTATAAGTATAAGTATATCCATGAACATCAAAACCCAATCATTTTACACACTTAAAAAATTAATTTTGAAAAATAGAGATGGTTAATATTTTCTTTTAAAAAAATGAACATATATTTTTGATTTTACTTTGCAAAAAGTAAAGATGTGTGTATTTTTATGACATTAACCAATTAAATTATTTTTTTTTAAAAACCCACTCAAGTCTTTTATAGGTGGGAAAAACGGTTGCGCAATTCTTCTTTAGATAAAAGACTTCTTTGTTTTACGATTATCTCATAATATATAATTTTTTAAAAAAGGAAAATCTGTTTAAATTTTTAATGAACATATAAATTTATATCAAATTCCTGTAATATAAAATTATTTATATCATATATAGAGTTTTGTAAACTTAAGATTAGGTTTTTAACAATTTTTAGAGAAAAAAGTTGTAATTCAAGGGCACGAAAAGGGGTAAATCTTAAGTATTTCTCTAGCGTAGTAAAATGTCCCTCCAGGCCCGTTCTTAGGCATACGCTGACTACGCATCCGCGAAGGGCCCCGAACGTGAAGGTGCCCCATGAGGCGCCCTCGATTCTCCGTTTTTTTTTTTAAAACTGGCACTGCAGCCGCCTGTGTCACTCACATTACCTTCCTCATCCTGAAATGTATCCTTCTGAGTTGAATTCGGACGCAGGGGATTGGAAGCAGCAGGGGGGAGCTTTAGGGGTGGCAGACAGGAAATCGGGGGCTTGCCGTGGGAATGGGAGAGAGGAAACATTGATGAAGGCACAATGGAGGTGCCGCAGTGGTGGGTGGTGTTTTCTCCTCAGCTTGAGGGAGCTACACACCAGGACCCCCCTCCCCTTCCGGGGCCCCAACCTACGCTCCATGCTTAGTGCCCCCAAACTCCTAAGAACGGCTCTGGTCCCTCCATTAACTTGTTTAGTGACAAAAGTGATATAATTAGTTATAATTTAGACTAGGTAATTTAAGGTCATCTTTAGTGGGGAAAAATGTAGTTTATGAGCGTGAAAGGGAGTAGGGTAGGCCTCTAATATATAGCAGATGAATACGTCTCAAAACTTAATGAAGTTAGAAACTTAAATATCATTACATTTTTAAAGTTATAAATTGTGATGAGTTTTTGCAATAGTAGTTAGAAATTACCACAAAGGAGCTACCATAACATCGGGTCATTTATTCTAGTAATTTAAGACTTTAATAACATTATATTAAAATAATACAACAACTACAATAATATTAATATTTCATGCTTAGTCTTAAACATACGCAGTCTATGATCTAATTATATTTCATTAGAAAAGTATTACCTTTAAAGTAGGGATAGAAGTTAATTTATAAATTGTATCATGATATAAGGCTTTAAAAATATTTTTATTAAAATAATTATAATTGTACTGGATTCCATGAATGTTGAGTTATATAAAATGGAAACTTAAAAAATTGAGAGATATATTTTTATAAATTAAGAATTTAACTCGCGCATAAAAATAGTGCACATTTCATCAATTATATCCAAAACGATAGTGTTTTCTTTAAACGCGCTATGTTTGTAACAAGGTTTCCTGAATAAAAGAGGTTTCAAAAATATTTAGCCAATATTTATTTAATTCCAACCATCTTTTGTCTTCTTAATTTAATAATACTAAACAAACTGCCCAATCTGTTTGCAAGGATTAAAACAAATAATTCTTTTAGGATGAGAATCTATCAGATAGCTAAAATAAAAAAGATGAACTAACATTTAAATTATCATGCCAATTCCATTTTTTAGGTACTATTTAAAAAAAAAAATCTTATTTCCTCATTTTTTTCAATTTCAAATAGATTCTGTGGATTTTTTTTTTGGGAGGGGGAAGGGGGGGGGGGCGGGGAATGTTTTAAGTATATCTAAGTGCCAATTTGCAATTTATCTTAAAAGTTACAGTAGTTTGAAATTTAAAACAACACCTTCAATCAACTGAATGTTGGGATATGCATACTTTATTTTGTAAACGACTCATGCCTTCTTTACGTAACAATACCGTTTATGCACGATTTATAAAAATGACCAGTTTTGAAACCCATAAAAGTGCATAGACCTTTCCACATAACAGTTTTTTTGGTTCTTTTTGGTTATGGTAAGACTTGGAAATATTTGGCAAAGGTTATTTTTTCATGTATGTAGATATTATAAGTAACATTTTTTCATTTGCGTTTAACATATAAAATGATGTTAGCAGTGCTTTTTTGTGATGGAAATTTTTTTTTTTAAATTTCATTTATTTACTATGTAGATAACCCCCAAAGAGGTTTACTTTAAAAAAAAAATGAAAGCCACAATATTATTTAGTAAAATAAAAAAAAATATTTGCAAACCACAAGCAGAGTCGTCGCTCGAATTTTCGAGGCCCCTTTTGCTACTTTTTGGTTTTGTCCTACCCCACCATGAAAATATCCACATCACATCTTTAGGCCTCTAAGATTATCCGAGGCCCACTGAAGGCGTAGGGGTTTCTGTGCTCACAAGATGTTTTTAAGTTTAAAGGAAATTTCCATTTTTAAAACTAGCATCTCTTCCGTTGCTCTCAAAGTATTTGCTAAAATGCATTATTTCATTTTGAATTTATCAAAAGTTTTCTGGGGTCTATAAAGATTTAATAGACAATTTTAAGCTATAGAAAATGCATATCCTCAAGGGCAACACAATTGGAAAGAATTTAGTTCATTTCTCACCGGTGCGGCGTTAAAGATGTCTTTAATAATTTTATTTGCTAATTTTTGCGCTTCCCACGTGAAGGTTTGAAATGTCACCTCAAAGTTATCTGAAAGAAACACCAAATTCAAGTTTGCGCCATAATGCACACGTGCATTTTGGATTTGTGTAACTGTTTTCAGCACCCCCAATTTCTACACCCTTCCCCTACGCTTATCATTATTATAGAATATAAGCTTGTGCCTAATGATTACCCTGGGACTCGCCACAACCTGAGGGAATTCAGTTTATCTATGCCACTGAATGCCATAATGTCTCCCCCTGACGATTGGAAAATTGCTTAACCAGATGATATAGTCTAAGAGAAAAACTGAATTCAGGTATACTCAAAAATGCACCTTTTAATTTTGAAATAATTGAAAATTTCCTGGGGAGAGCCCCAGACCCCACTCCTTTTATTCAAGAGCCAACAGTAACATCAATTTCTGCAAATATGCCCCATAAAATGAAAGTACAGCTGGCGCTGGTCGTAATTTTTGATGATGATAGATAAACAACCTAGTGCAGTTGCCATTGTTAATGCTATCGTAATAGTGCAAAGATTTATGTCACGTTCCAATTAACGATACAAACTTTGCATTTTCCATAAAATCCTCCCCCCCTTAAAATAAAAAAAGGTGACATCTGGGCTGACCACTGAACCAGCCTCACGTGCAGAGGCGTAGCTAGAGGTTTTTTGCGCCAAGGGACATTGATTCATTTTCCTGTCCCCTCCCCTCCTCAACTCTGAAAACCAATATTTCGATGCATTACAGACCATCACATCCCATATTGGCGACCCGCTAGTATGGTTAATGGGGATATCTGTCCCCCTCTTCCCCCTTAGCTACGCCTCTGGCCACTGTAACTGCCCACCCCACGAAAATCTGAAATGCCCCCCGGTGGGGGAGGGGAAAGTCTTGATGAAACACTCAGTGTATTTTTCAGTAATGCTTACCCACATGACACCAATTTACACTGCCCACATGACACCAATTTACACTGCCCATATGACACCAATTTACACTGCCCATATGACACCAATTTACACTGCCCATAATGACACCAACTTACACTGCCCATATGACACCAATTTACACTGCCCATTGAAACACCAATTTACACTGCCCATTGAAACACCAATTTACACTGTCCATTGAAACACCAATTTACACTGCCCATTGAAACACCAATTTACACTGCCCATTGAAACACCAATTTACACTGCCCATTGAAACACCAATTTACACTGCCCATATGACACCAATTTACACTGCCCATATGACACCAATTTACACTGCCCATATGACACCAATTTACACTGCCATTTCTTCTGTCTGCCGATTAAGTTGAAGATGAAGCAAAACAAAATTCAGTTATTCGCTCACATCACGTGATCTTGAATTTATCTAAAATGTTCTGATCCTGCTTCACAAACCCAGTTCCCGACTTTCACTCGGGAGCTTTCGGCGCCCTCGATATCCATCGTCGTCTCCACCCCCTCCCCCCCTCCCCCGCCCTCGAAGAAAGTGCCAAAAACCAGCATCTTTTCATCTACAAAAAGCACTGCTACAACGTATAGCGCACTGTTAAAAACATTTACGGACAACCCATAAATAACATACCAACTGTAGGTTTTACGTTAAAAGGAATATATAAAATGCAACAAAAATGATATCGTCCTTTTAAGGCTTCTGGTATGTAAAAAAACTGAAAATCTTAGCGTTTATGATTTCCTCTTTCTTGGTTTTAACTTGTAAACGAGTACGATCAATATCAGGAGAAATTAAAGGCTAATTAGAAGATCATGCAAAAAACAACAACAACTAAAGACAGGATTATGTCTACTACGTACATAAGCAGAATTAGTAAGGACGATTAGTATTAAGAATCTGATCAAACACTTTTCTTCTATAAAACGATTTAAAAAAAAAAATTTAACAGAGAGCACGGCCGTCCAGAGCCGTTGTAGGCTCCGAACAAATCCAAATTTTGAGTCTCCACAAGTTTCAAAAAATATATATTTTTTTTGAAAATGAGACAAAAATAAATATATTAAAAAATATATATATATATATATATATATATATATATATATATATATATATATATATATTGTGGAGTCAAAATGAAATCGATCTTTGAAAATTGTACACTTGAAGAAACACAAGTCCTACCTTTTCAGAAGTAATTAATAGGCATACACAGCCTCAGAAATATTTGATAGAAATCTAATCTGGTTCTTTTGCAAAACTAAACAACTATTGTAACAAATATTTAAACTTACTAAACCCCAAAGGTGCAAATTGCTTGAAATAGTGGCAAGTCTAAGGCTGTCAGAAAAAGTCGTAACATGGAGATGTTGGCCAAAACAAATATGCAGCTGAAATGTAACTTTAACAAATATATATATAGAAATTCTTCATGAGAAACATTGTAATTTGAAATTGCTTTGTTTACCTTTAATACCTTCTCTTCACAGTTATTCCAAGGAGAGACCAGAAGCCAAGCCTACATGTTAGCCATGGGCATCCGCAAGGGGGGGGGGCAAGGGTGGAATTTGCCCCCCCCCCCCATGGATTGATGGATTAAAATATATAATTTTTAAGACAAAATAGATTTAAAAAAAAATTAAAGTAAAACTTTGTTTACCTTTAATACCTTCTCTTCACAGTTATTCCAAGGAGAGACCAGAAGCCAAGCCTACATGTTAGCCATGGGCATCCGCAAGGGGGGGGGGCAAGGGTGGAATTTGCCCCCCCCCCCATGGATTGATTGATTAAAATATATAATTTTTAAGACAAAATAGATTTAAAAAAAAATTAAAGTAAAGAGAAAATAAAGAGAAAGTAACTAAGCTGATGCTGATCTCTTTTTACTGGGTAATTATTTTTATATTTTCTATATTAATTATTTTATGTGTGTTGTGAGCCAAAAGTTTTTTAGAACATAAGTATTTTATTATGTATATTTTTTAAGGCGAATATGTTAAAGGACGGTAGCTCATTGTTTAAGGAGTAGTCTACCGTTATCCAGGTACAGTGTAAACCTATCAAAATGTTGATGTTTACATTGGAAAATAGTCAAATAATGTTACTTCTATTTTAAATCACTTAGTGTTAGCAGTAAAGAATATGAGTTGTAATAATTTTAAACACCTTGACTACTGTTGTTAGATCTAAGTGTGCTTATTTACTTTAAGTAAATTAAGATGAATATTCAATAACAAAGGATTGTACAATGTCTTGATTGAGACTTTCTAAAGTAAGTCTTAAGGATACCTTTGGGGAAGTGCTCTGAAATCATTTGTTTTATTGTACAATCCTATGTTTTAACAATTAATGAGGTTCTTTGCACATACAGTAGTTAAAGTTATTTTGCAAGCCTTTAATAATTGAGGGAAGAGACAGTATTTAAAAAAAAAAAAACACCATTTTGATACAGCTGCTGAAAATGCACGTTACACATCACTCCGAACGCAGAATGATTTAATCAATTTGTCTGAACAAGCTCTGCGAGAAGACATTGTACAAGCTGCCAGCAATGCTGTTGGATTCTCGATCATTGTAGATGACACAGCAGATATCTTGTAGATACGTCTAGTGAGAAGGCTACGATTCTTGAGGAATTCCTTTGATTTTCTCCGCTGAAAGATATGGACGCCACCACGATAACTGATTGTATTATTCAACATTGCAAAAAATTTGGTCTTCTCCTTAATAATCTGCTGGGTCAAGGTTATGATAGGTGCTCGACAATGGCCGGAAAAGAAAATGGTGTTCAGGCAAAAAACATTACTAAAAATATCCCCCACCCCCCAGAAAATTTTCTGCGGGCGCCCATGATGTAAGCAGAAGTCTATGTCTGAACTGGGCTCTTAGCTCAGTCAAGGACGAAATTGGACAAATTGGACAATGTTAGTTCATCTCTCATAAAAATGTTTGTTCATTGCATGCATAAAATAATTTAAATTTTAAAAGTAAAAATGTATAAAATAATTTTTTTTTGAAATCTAACTTTAATTGTTTTGTTAAATTTTGATTTGTTTATAAATGCATTCCTGGCCCCAACAATCGATAACCCATCCAGCACCAACCACTGTTAGCTTTAAAATTTTAAATGTTCATGCTACGTTTATGCCCGCGGGGGAGTCCTTGAACACTTCATACAGCATTGCAGAATACATAATACTGAAGAGTGTGGGAGCCAGGACACAGCCCTGCTTCACACCGTTTGTGACATATTCGTTCTATTTTTACTCTCAATTAATCTTTTCCTGGTGAACGACCTTAAGATGATCCTAATTCGCCTGCGTTATTATTGGGTGTGTCTTACTCCCTTTGAGCTCGTTTACCACAAACCAATCTATCGTCTGTTTCTTTACTCGAATACGGCAGAACACTGTAGAGCGTTTGAGTCACTATTACGATGCGTATTATGACCTAGAGTCTTCCATGGAATAGACTATACATACAGGGTAGTGGTATGCATATCAGAGAGAGAGAGAGAGAGAGAGAGAGAGAGAGATAGAGTGATAGAGAGAGAGAGAGTGATAGAGAGAGAGAGAGAGGGAGTGATAGAGAGAGAGAGAGTGATAGAGAGAGAGTGATAGAGAGAGAGAGAGTTATTTTGGAATGTGTGAGAGTTTGTTTACAGTATACTTTTTTAAAATCATTGTACTCTTTTTGTCATTGTGTTTATTCAACATTCTACTGGTACCAGCAAAACAATATACTGTAGTCAATAGTTTTTAATTATATTTCTTTTTGATTTTGGAATTTTTTATTAACTTAATAAAACTTATTAATTGTAATTAGCCCTGGTTCGAGTATCCAATTATTTGTTATTGTGTTTATCATTTGGTATCGTCTGTTGTAATTTACTGTTTTGAACGCGCCATACCCTTAAATAGGAGATTACTTTCTCAATAGTGACAACAGTGCGTAATAATGACAGATTGCAGCTGACGGATGATGTTGATGAACTTGTCCGGGCATCTGTACTTTTTCATTATTTTCCACAGGCCATTTCTATTGACTCTGTCAAAAGCCTTATTCAGGCGATAAATGTGGAATATAGGTCTGTATTTTGCTCCTAAAATTATCTTGAGGCTGCCTGGCAGCAAAAACTATATCGATAGTTCCGCGTTCTTGGGGGAAACCGCATTGACTTTCCTAGCTCCAGACGTGCATTCAGGCGGTTCAGAAGGGCTCGGGCCAAGGTCTTGCCTACGATGGACAGCAGTGAAATTCCGCAGTGATTGTCGCAGGCCAGGCGGTTTCCTTTGTGTATGTTCAGATGGATAATTGAGGCATCTTTGAGGTCTTGTGGTACAGTTTCCGTCTGCCAAATGATCTGGAATAGACGCAATAGCTTACCCGTAATTGCTGGTCCACCTCTTTGTAGATTTCGGCCGGAATCATGTCGGAGCCAGGTACTTTGTCATTGGACATTTGAACAACCTATACAGTGGCCTGAGAGAAATCTATAGAGTTACCACCTCAAGCTCTTCCCTCTCCTTATTGCAGACGGTTCTACACGCATCACAGACAGGGAGAAAATCTTAGAAAGATGGGTGGAACACTTTAATAGTGTGCTCAATACACCTTCCATCATTAATGATGAGGCCATTGAAAGACTCCCCCAGGTCCCAACGAACAATTCACTGGGCGCCGTCCCAACTTTGGTATTAAGTATGATGTTTATAGACATTTTATTCTTTAATTGTTCAACTTTTAATTGATAAATGTCTTTGCTACACATTTAGAAGCATATAATAATTTACAAGCTTTTACAATAAATATGATATTAAAAACACAGCAAATTTAAATCATGCGAACAGCCTACCAATAATTTATTTGCCATTCATTCTGTAATGTACAAAATGAAGAAACGACCCATTACTCTTCAAAAATAATATAAAAAATAAGACAAATATTTTAAGAGAAAAGTAACTTCATTAAGTAATAAGTATTTCTCTGTCTGGATCAAAACTTTTCTATATGTACACTAACATGTGACTAGAAGAATGGTAGCAAAAGGGTTTTCTTATAAAGTGTCGATAATGGTTATGGTCAAGTAAAAATATTCTGTTTTATGGTGGTAAAGCTATTGACAAATCACCTCAAAAATCTTAGTTTCATAGATATAATAAGCAAGAAACAAAAATTTCAAATGTTAGAAATCTTAAGAGGAATACCAAATAAACAGGTTGATGGTCATTAACTGGTGGGCATGCAACATCTAAAAATATACCAAATCATACCATACTCAACCAATCAAAATTTGACATATTCATACTGTTCTTAAGCAAGAAATTATTCATACCACTACAGGTCCATAATGTAACATCCTGGTTTCTGTCAATTTCTTTGGATTTTTTTAAGGCAGGCCTACCTTTAAACTTGGGTGGTCGTCCAATGAAAAGCTCATCAGCAGCATCACATGATATTTATTAATGGATTACCAATTGAATTATCTCTAAATTGATCTGAAATATTAAATCACAGAATTCTATGCTTTTGATTTAGGGCAAAGAGAATACCTTTATTTTTATGCACCAAATTTTTAATATATCACAAATAGTAAGATGCAGAAAAAAAAGGTTGAGATATTAGTTAATTTTTAAGACCATTTCCATATATGACATCCATTTGTACTATTGCGAAATTTTCAAGCCATAACATTCATATTTGTATTATTAAGCTGACTTTTAAAATAGCACCCTTAAAATGATTAAAACAAGAGAAATTACAGATATATTAGAAGGCAATAAAAAGCAGTATTTAAAATTTCAAACAATTCAAAAGGGAAGCACTCATGGGCGCCCGCAGGTAGGGGCAAGGGGGGCACGGCCCCCTCCCTGGATTGATTGGATAAAATTTTTTCAGACAAAAATAGACAAAAAATGTATTCAAGTAAAGAGAAAATAAAGAGAAAATAAAGAGAAAGTAACTAAGCTGATGTCCTATCCGTTCGTTCACCATATAAATACGCTACAGTAAATTAAAACTATATTAAAACATTACTAAACATTTTTTGCCTCCCCCTGGAAAGTTAATCGATTTTTTTGCCCCAACCAAAAAAAAAAGTTTTCTGCGGCGCCCATGGAAGCACTATAATCAAAATACAAATTAATTTGAAAATATAATTTTTAAATTAATTGATATTTAAATAATAAACTACTTTGTGTAAAAAAAACTTTCTATTATGTTATAAGAGCTTCATTATCCATTTTCCTAAAACGTCCTTAAAAGTATCACAACAGAGTCCTATCGTTTTCTTTCTGTTGTACAAACTAAATAACAGAATTAGCTATTTTTTCGTTCTAATGAAGGAACCAAGGCAGGTTAAAAAGCTTAAAGAATTTAAATTCATATCTGTAGCTGCAATAGCAACCTTGGCATTGACATCATTTTTTTTAACTGACAGATATATTCTAATGTGTTTCTTATCAAAACTGACTTAACCAATAAGAATTTTGAGATCTAAAGTTGAAAAAAAAATATATGTTTGTTTATTTACAATGTCATTAAAAACAAAATATTTCTTGGAAATGTAACGTTTTAAGTATACCATATAGTAGTTCAATTACTGTATGAAGGTCTTGTTCATTACCTTGAATGTCTATTTTAAAAAATCTAGTTATCTTAAGGTGCTGAAATGAAGGAAAATGTATACTTGTTAGCTATAAGCAAAAATCTTGCAATTATTTCAAATTAAATTCATTATTTACTTACAAATATAATTAAATCATCTTAAACAAAAATGAGCATCTATTTTGAAAATATGATAAAGTTTAGTCTGAAATACCACATACATTTTGAGGTGTGTCCAACACAGAATAAAGGACAATTCAAAGCACTACGCACATGTCAAAAATAAAATAATAAAAAAAATTTTCTTTAAAAATAAATTAACATAATTAGCTGAATGAAAGTCTTGTTTACAGTCTCTAATTAGTCCATTGTTTATTGTGTATGAACAGGTGTTTTTTTCTTAACTGCTCCCAAAAAATTCCTGTGCATTATTACATTTTTAAAACAAAGTAAAAATGTTACATTTTGATGGTCATCTTGTCCATTAAAAGAGAATATCTCACTATTTCTGTCTTCTAGTTGTTGAACAACCATCTCTTGAAAAATAATCAGTTTCATTATCAGAGAAATCATATTGTGCACTAACAGTAACTCTCTGTGCTATCAGCCTGCATAAAGTCTAAAACAAATTGTTAGGATTGTGGAAAAGATATGGAAAAAACCAACAAATCATTTTCTTAAAAATTAAGAAATGTTCATAATTTTGATTAAAAAGTAATTTATCTTATTTAAGTAACTTATTGAAATAAAATAATTAAATATATAAAAAGGGTTAATGAACATTTTTGTATGCATCATATAATAAATTGTAAATACCAAATATTATATTTTTTTATTGCGTCTACCGTTTGTGGTTCAAAAGGCAACTGTAACATACTTTGAGAAATAAAATCTGGACAAACTAAAATTCAAGACTCCTGTTCTGTATTGACATCTCTAAGAAGTGAATTGATGCCTGTAGAGACAACCCAAAAGGCATGTTTTAACAAACAACTATTTCTAAAAGTTAAAGACTGTTACCTTATAAATAAAGTGATCTGACCATTTTGTTACAATCCACCCTGGCTTTAAATAATTTGGCAGCAATAAGTTAATAAAGGGAGTGAAAATATGTGTAGGGGTGTTTTTCTAATAAAGGGTGCAAGCACAATCACATTGAAAAGGGGGGGGGGAATCGAATGAGCCTCGATTGCGGGGAGGATTCTTAGGCTTAACTCTAATTTTACATGTTTTACTTCATCCTGGTGGTAATTAAGAAATGTGATATTTTATTGTCTTTGAAAATAATTATAATTTATGGATTTTACTGATTTTTCTACAGTTGGCTACATTGGAGATATAAAAGAGACTATTTATTATACTGTTATAATTTCGAGGTGATTTTTGCATTTGTTCATAAATGCATTTTTGTTTTTGCTGGCCTACAACACCTTTTAAACATGGATTATCATTCAATGAGAAGCACAACAGCAACAACATGGGATAAACATTGGATTTAAAAATGAATCATTAATCACTTGACTTGAAACATGAGATTGGGATCACACATAGTCATGGATTTGATCTTTTTTTCATGAGGATGAGATTTTTTGTTTTTTTTTTAAATTGTCAACATGTGACTAACAGTGGAACGTACAAAAGGGGTAATAAGGGGAGAGACTGCAATCAGGTTAGTACAAAATAAAATGAGTAAAACAGAGTAGGGTTAAACCTGAAAAAATAAACGCAACAAAACAGCGAACGTGTCGGCAGAAAGCCTTCGTCAACTGCAATCAGGTTAGTACAAAATAAAATGAGTAAAACAGAGTAGGGTTAAACCTGAAAAAATAAACGCAACAAAACAGCGAACGTGTCGGCAGAAAGCCTTCGTCAGCGAACAAAACAACAGAAAAAACGGTATAAAAATAAAAATAAGAAATAGCACTTAGCTGGTAAGTAGTATCTGTGGGCAGCAATAGAAGTGTGGCAGAAGGAAAATGAGTGAGAGTTTAAATATGCAGCGGCGAAAAAAAGGGGGAGAAAAATTTTCACTGTGATAGGTCAGAACGTGGAGGGGCGGGGCTAGGGTCAAGCTGTGAACAGAGACATAACATTAATCCCATCTGGCGTCCATGTGCAGTAGGTCAGGATAAGTCTGTGTTCCAAATTGACCCGGCTGGCGGTGTTCGTGCTAGCCACAATCGCACTTATTGAAAAGTCCGCCTTGCCCTGGTGGTCGCTATTATTGAAGTGTTTGGAGAAGGAAAGGGCTGTTTATTTTTTTGTGTACAGCTTAGAGAGGTCAAGGACAAATTAAAAAATATGTACAGCTGTGATGTTAACAATTAATCAAAGCATTTAAAAAAAAATATTTAAAAAAAAAATTATTAAAATGTCATTCATTAAAATAAATGTGTTTTCAGTTTATATTTTAAAAGTGACATTCTTAAACTAACATAGTATTCTAGTAATTAAATAAAATGTTTTACAATTGATTAGGATGGAGAAGCTCAAAGAAATTAGTTTCAGATATAATATATAACTTATCTGAGTTGAACTTAGATGAATGAGAAAATGAATACAACAAAAATGTACACTGTTAACAAATTTCTGACATTAATTTTAATAATAAAGATTAAAGTGTTTACAAGCCAACTACAGTGATGAGACTGCAATCAGCCCGCTTTACGCAGTGGGAACATTACCTGTCTCATGTCTAAGAGGTTTAACTGTCCTCCGGGGCTGCTTACCTCCAGTTTTGGTTAAATGATTAGTTGGGTGGAGGAGTGGACTCATTAGATTAGCCATGAGTGGTAACTATATTTTTGGGAGGAGGGAATATCTTGGGACACATTTTACGTATAATTCAAATTGACTGAAAAATTTCAACACTTGACTCAGGACCAGAGTGACTTCTGTTATATCAGATATCAGTTGTGACTTCTGTAATAAATCCAGAATGAAAAAATATAATTTACTAGACACATGATATATGGTAAGATCTTATGATGGGAAATTTAGTTATCTTGCATTTTAGCTTAGTAAATTAAAGGTATAGAACCTGTGATCTTATGTTTACCTACTTAATTATTTTCTTGTTCTGTCCCCTTAACTTTAATTTAGACTAGGATTAGGATTGATATAGGAAGGATTAACACAGAGCAACAAAAATCCTAACAGTGATATTTTATTTTTCTGGTGATTTTCTGTAAAAATAAAGAATTTTAAATAAATACGTGGGTTATTGATAGTTTGCTTTACTCGGATATTGATGTTTTCCTTAAGGGGAACACCTGTGTGACCGAAGAGCTCTCCCTACATAGACAACATATTGTGGAGTAAAGTAAATAACAAAAGACGGATGGATTTTAATTTTTGTTTTCTGTACAAATCTTTAAAATTTTGTTTGGGTACAGAAACACAGGCTAATTCTTAGAAATCATCCCGTGACGTCATGTTCGTGGTTTTTTTATAGTCGCAGTGAATTAGGGTTCAGGTTAGGGATACATTAGTGACAAAATTAAACGGGTTGTGTCAACCAAGATGGCGGCCATCGCGGGACAAAGTCATAAATACTTAGCCTATTTAACTTACAATACATGCCTACTTGACATGACAGTTATCAGAACAAAGTATTTCTGACCTAGCGAAGATTAATGTTAAATGCACTTTTATAACCCCCCCCCCCCCCCAAAAAAAAAAAATTAAAAAAAAAAAAAATTTCAAAAAAAGAAAATTTCGTAAAAATGGCAGTTGGAAGAAATTAATATCATTATAGTAAGTAGGCTGCCTTGTTTAAAAAAAACAAAACAAATTCAATAAGCGAATTCGCAATTTTGAGGTCCTAAAACTTTCATAATACTTATTTTTACCGGTAATCTACAAAAGAAAAGAAAAAAAAAACAAACAAATAAACCTAAAAGCCTTTTATAGGTTGTGAGCTAAGTTGCAAAAAAATGTTTTAAATACCCATGTTAGTTCCTTGTCTCAACCAAAATTCTTATGTCTTAAAAATTGTTAAAATGTAAAATATTCATCGAATTTAGAGACGCTGTCATTGACAGTGTCAACCTGTTACGTCATTAGGCTGTGGTCAATGAATTCACATCAGTGAACATTTTGGTCCATCAAAGCGGAAAGTGAACATATTTGATTGAATCTTCTCGTCCCTAAAAATAGGCTTGAAATCACTTTGTTATCTTATTCAATTTCTAATATTACTTTAAAGGATTCTTAATAAAGTGATGATAAGGGATCGTCCAAAACGAGTGAGATAAACGATTAATTCCCTTTTTACTTCCTCGAGACAACGGGCGCCCAAACCGTCCTTTTGATCCATTATCCTGGGCGACATTTTTTTTTTTTTAATATATGCTGAGTGGCGCCATTTTCATACTTCACCCCAGGCATCATTTTTCCTCCCCCACGCCCCTGTTGCTATGAAACAAGTCATAATTCCTGTCTTCCCCACATAACAACTACAGGTTTTATTACTGATTTCTCATTGCAAGATGCTCCCAAAATAGAGCGTGCTCCTTAATTCACACCCGCCACTTATCTCCGATGAGGAGCATAGTTTAGGGAGCAATGCTCTGGTGTTATTAATCGTACTTAGTGGTAATTGCTCAACGTTGCTGGCTCCTGGCGCACCTGCTGTAAATAACTTGACTGCTATCGATTGGTGCCAATAGTTACCAGAAGCAAGCCACTCTACAAGAGACCCGCTGCGATTGACCTATTAAGATTATTACAACGCCCCCACGGCAATCTGACATGACTGGTCCTTGGGACGTACGTAATGCATGATGGGGAAATTAGAGATTTTAAAAAAAAAATGGAATATAAATATTTGAGCCTTTAAACGTTTCCCATATCATAATAATTCCCGTCTCTTATGCGACAATGAGCCTATGAAACAACTGTCCAATATTATGTCTAAAGCGTTCTGAGTCTCATTATCTCTATCCATCTCTCAACCCTTCTCTTTATATATATTCCTTTCTGAAAGAAATTTCTCTCTCCAGCTCTCTATTGTGTTCAGACAAAGCGACCTTTAGCACAGGGATTCTAAAGTAACACTGTAAGCGGCCCAATTCTTATAACGCGTCATTTATTCCTAATCTGGCGCTTTGATGAGAATAATAGCATTTTAAATGATGACAACACATTCACATACTAGCCGGTACACAGGTTCTCAACCTTTTTTTGGGTCACGACACCATTTTATAAAAAAAAAACTAAAGGGCACGTGACACCATTTTATAGAATCAGAGTGACCTGTGGGCCCCGATTCATTTAAAAAAACATGCAAGTGGCACCCTTTTTAAATGCCTATGACTATGTCACTTACCAATGACCTGTAAAGAAAACCTTGAGCAGACAGATTCGCCACAGTATGTGGCAGAGAAGTGGCGCGCAAATAAAAATAAAATTCCATACGTAATTCCGCGCCGTCAGAATGCGGCCAAACGGTCAGACCCCCCCTCCCCCCCCCCCCCCCCCCCCCCACAGGTGGCCTCACTTTTATGATGCATGACATTCAAACGGTATTTGAAGCTCCAACTAGGTAGGACTTCATAACACGTTCTTTATGTATACCCGCATTAAAGAATACTTGGTGAACGTTTTTGAACGTTACCTATAATGACCCCAAAAAATTAAGAGAAAATGCTTTCTGGCCCTACAAACTAGCAACGCCACATAGCCCAGCTGGCACCACAGGCGACGCGTTTGTACACCCCAAAAAAACAACTTTTTTAAAAATAAATAAAAGTTAAATAATTATGTGTTGATTGATTTATCCTCATTTACATTATTACTAGTATGACTTCAAAAAAAAAAAATATATATATAAATATCCGCAGCTGATTTCAATTGGACAGCTAATAAATAAGTGAACGCCTCCAAACTACTTGTTGGCTTCCTAGGACTAAATTTAATGTTTCTGAAATGGAAGAAATTTGGACCGTGATCAATGCTGAGCATATTGCTTTATGATCTCAAATACCATATAGAATCCAAACGTACATTCAAACTTCAACCATTTTTTGTTAAGAAAAAAAACGTTTCGTTTCGTTTCGTTTCTTTTGGTGAGTGGACATGTATGGCCGTAATTTTAATATGAATATTGATTTTTCGTTTCAAAGTATATTAGGAAACTTTTAATTTTAAAAAAATTGAAGGTTGTAAGAGTTTGTTTTTGTGCTCCCCTTAAAAATACACAAATACACACCATTTATAGTATGCTACACATAAACTCCAGATGTCCCGCCAGGGGTTACCATCCCTCCTTCGCAACCTCCCAGGTTGGCCACTTCCAGGTTGGTCACTCCCAGGTTCGCCACTTCCAGGTTGGTCACTCCCAGGTCGGCCAATCCCAGGTTGGCCACTCTGGTACCCCACCCTCCTCCATCCCGAGAACAGAGCCAAACTTTTGTACTAAACATTGAGCAGATGTGCCTCGCCTTCTGTGACCACGTTTCGTAAATATCATCAGATTAGATCCGTGTGGCCTCGGACTACGGCACGCCACAACAATGTCGCACTTGCATCATGAAGTAAGACGTGTTCGTGTGAAACCAAACGCTTTACATCTCTGCCGGTAGGTGCTTTGCAACCAAACCAGTCCGACCCCCACCTCGTTCATTGACACTTCTAGCATTATAAAATTATATTTGTTCCGTATTCAAATTAAATTGGAGCTAAACCTGATTTTTAAATGGCTGAAACGACATTAAAACATTTTTATCTCATGGAATAGTTTTTTGTAAAGGTTTAAAATATATATATTTTTTTGGGGTTTAAGATCTGTGCAATGCTGGACAAAAGTTTCTTACTCGTAATATTGAAGGACTTATGCTTTGTCTCTTTAATCATCCATAGAAATACACCAAAAGAGCTTTTGTAAATTGTCTGTTACAAAATATTCCAAAGTTTCGATCTCTGTCTACGACGGCCAAACTTGAGACACTACTGGTGGTGGAAGGAGCGCGCCAATTTTAAACTTAATTCTACGTCAGAAAGCGTTTTCCAAATTGTCTGTTTTTGCATTTTTTTAGATACCCCGCCCCTCCCACACAGACCCCGCACAGACACACGCAAACTAATTGAAAAAAATGAAAAAGGGTAAAATACATACTCCCCCCCCCCACCGCCCCACCTTCAAACTTGTGATTGCTGAGATGATCCACTTGGTGGGCGTGTGGTCGCGCCTAACAACAGCCATTTAAAAACAAAAACACAACAGAATTCGCCCCCTCCCCCCCCCTCCCTGTTTTATTTAACGACATAAAATTAACATGTCGACCAGCCAGCACATCGGCGATGTTAATGGCTATGTTTAATTAAAAACAAAAACCCAACAGAATTCGCCCCCTCCCCCCCCCCTCCCTGTTTTATTTAACGACATAAAATTAACATGTCGACCAGCCAGCACATCGGCGATGTTAATGGCTATGTTTACATCGACGTCTGGAAATGACATTCCGGCGTCAGATAAATGATGAAAGCAGACATTTACCATCAACGCTTGCACGGCTGTGCTGAGGAGGGGAAAAAATACAGGAAGATGGTTTAGAGGATGTCTCATAAACCAATTTTTCCTTTAAAAGAAAATGTTTAGATTTTAAAAATGCGGGTTAGCGGTAATTGAATGAAACTGTTTCGCACTAACTGATTTTTAACGTTTACTCACCTCCGTGAAATTCTTTCTCTCTCTCTCTCGCAAAATATCACTCTTGCACATATACTCTTCATCTCTTGCATTATCGAACTTCTTTCCCTCTCATTCTCGCTCCCTCTCTCCTTCTCTCTCTCTCTCTCTCTCTCTCTCTCTCTCTCTCTCTCTCTCTCTCTCTCCCTCTCTCTTGGTCTGTTTTTTTTATTTCTCCCAACATCTCTCTTTCTTTTACCTCTCGTTCTCTCAATCTCTAACTCCCTCTCCCGTTTTCTCTCTCTCTCTCTCTCGCACAATATCTCTCTCGCACATATACTCTTCCTCTCTCGCTCTATCTATCTTCTCTCTCTCTCTCTCTCTCTCCCTCTCTCCCTCTCTCTCTCTCTCTCTCTCTCTCTCTCTCTCTCTCTCTCTCTCTCTCTCTCCCTCTCTCTTGGTCTGTTTTTTTTATTTCTCACAACATCTCTCTTTCTTTTACGTCTCGTTCTCTCAATCTCTAACTCCCTCTCCCGTTTTCTCTATTGTGTGATTGGGTCCAGAAAACGCAGCGTTTTACCCAGATACTCTAACTAATTTCTGTAAGTGACTCAATATTCCGTCATTTTTGACTTGAAACAAAGTCAAGTACCACAAAACGAGGGGAGTTGTTTGCGCCTGTGAAATGATACAAAGGACATTTTCTGACTTTTTATTTTCTAAAATCATTCGAAACCCTAATTCTAATCATAATCATGATGATAATAACAATCACGGTTTCAAAAAAAAATGTTCACTGAGTCATTTGTGGCGAAAACTGAACTTGTGAGTAGGCCCCTAGCTCAAACAATTAGAGAATCCCTGCAGGTTTTAAAAGGGGGGGGGGAGTATTGAGCAGAAACAGTTTTGTTTATATTAGCCAGCGCAGTACGGAGACAGTAAACAACTAAACATTGGATTATTTGTTATGTCTTGTGGTACGTAAGATGCGCATGCGCAGGTTAAAGGCATTGTGTTTACTAGGTTTAGAAATTCGTGGAAAAAGAGAGAGAAAGAGAGAGAAAGAGAGAGAGAGAGAGAAAAAAAACAGAGAGAGAGAGGGGGGGAGAGAGAGAGATGCCATTTCCGCACAGTCGAAACATTTTCATGTTGTAGAATAAGCAATGCGAAATAGATTTTTTTTAAAAAATCCTCCCCCCCCCCCCGGATGATGTTATTTGTATTTCTTATAATCAAAATTGTATTGTGAGCAACATGGTATCTTATTGAATGATTCATTGGTAAAATATTGGAATGTGCTACATTTAATGGAAATACTCTTGATGTCGAGTCCAATTCACCGACAAACACTATTCCGCTAGAGCTCACTGTCATTGGATTAATGTGTAGATAATTGTTATTTTAAAAAAAAAATAATAAGCTTCTAAAATTATAATGAATTGTTAACGTCAAAGCTACGTACTTCTTTGTTGATGTTTCCATGGCAACTAACTTTAGACAGGAAAACAACGAAGACGTATGTCGTTTCTGTGGCGGTTTCGGGCATCAACTATTCATTATATTGTAACTAGAAATAACCTCTCCAAAAACAATGGTGGCGACAGTGCGTGAACTTCCCATCGACCAAAGTTAGTAAGACAATACATACATTCAAGTAACACGCTTTATAAGAATCCCAATCAGTGCTTACTTCTGGGAATTTTATTGTGTGCGTCTATTGAACACAGCAGCGTTACGAACCTACATACTGGCACACCTAGGGAATCATTATACATGATGCCGGCAGTACGCATTCAGACTACATTGATATATAAATGTTTTAATGGGACTTGCGGTTTCGACAAATCCACTCACGTTTACCCTTTCCACTTAGAATCCCAACCGCGAAGCCAGTAACGTGGAGAGTTTTTAATCCCAAATGATTTAAAACTATGCGTGAAATACATGTTTAAAAATTGAAAGGAGAAGCCTTATTACCAGGCTACATAAGACAATGTATTATTATCATTATGATTATCATTATTATCAAGGCAGCGGTTCAGAATACCAACCACGTAATCTCATTACTGCTACCAAGTACTCTCATCACAGCTACCAAGTACTCTAATCACGGCTACCAGGTGCTCTCATCTCTAGCCCTAAAAAAAACTATAGTCTCATCTATTTAAATAGGTTAAATTGGAAATCCCCTGATATGACCATGCCTAATGAGACGACGCTTCCAGCACATAGTGCTCATAACGAGGATTCTGGAATGTTCCACAATGTGCTTCACTCATAACATGACGTCAACCTTTGACATCAGGTAGTTTGAATTAACCTCTGGAACTAACGGCCTACTTCGGAGTCTCGGCAGCTGATATATATTTTAATATCAAGTCGCCGAGCCTGTATTTTGTACAGCCCTTTTCCCAACAAATAAAACTATTCACTTCCCATTAGTGCCGCACAAAAGTACTTTTCCTGTGAATGTATGAGACAAGAGCTACGCCGCTGGTACAAGACAACAGCTACGCCACTGGTAAGAGATATAGAACTACTCCACTGTTAAGACAAAATGGCTACGCAACTGGTTAGAGACAAGAGCTACGCCACTGGTAAGAGAAAAGAGCTACGTCACTGGTATGAGACAAGAGCTACGCCACTGGTAAGAGAAAAGAGCTAAGCCACTGGTATGAGACAAGAGCTACGCCACTGGTAAGAGACTAGAACTACGCCGCTTGTAAGAGAAAAGAGCTACGCCACTGGTAGGAGACTAGAACTACGCCACTGGTAAGAGACTAGAACTACGCCACTGGTAATAGACAAGAGCTACGCCTCTAGTACGGGACAAACGCTACGCCGCACGTACGAGACAAGAGCTACGCCACTGAAGACGTTTGTTGGATGCCATCTCCATGGAATAAGGCCTCCTAGGCAAAAATAAGATAACTCTATGCAAAGAAAAATGTACCTGTTATATCCTCGAAAAATTTTTATTGAGACGTTTCGGCATAAAGCCTTCCTCAGCCAACAATAGAAATGAAAATATAACAAAGAAAAGAACACAGTAGACAACTCAAGCAGTATTCATTCGTGTCTCCGGAGACGTGCGTCATATCTTCGGACAGTGACGTACGTTATGTCTAATGAAATTGATCTCCGGAAACCAGAACGTATTCTGTTTGTTTTTTTAACTACAAATTCCCGCCTGCTTACATCTGCAGATAACTGTACATTTCACTCTCTGAATATGATTGTAATTTAAAGTTTTCCTTTATATTGGATGTTGTTGCATTTTTAAAATAAAAAAATTGAAGATCTATAATTTACGTTTTTAAAGTGTGTTCCCCCCTCCGCCCCCCACTTTTTTTTTGGGGTGTGTGGAGTGGTGGTGGATGGGAAGGCAGACGGAGGAATGGCCGAAGAAATTATTTTACATCCAAGCTCCAGGAAAGGAATTACATTCTTTTCAGAATAATTTCAAACCTTATAATTTAAGGCTGCATGATTGATCGCTTTGCCAAGTGAGACTCCCCAAACATGATTCATTCAGATACATTACATGATTGATCTCTTTGCCTTGTGACACCACTTCAAACATGATTCATTCTGATATATATTACATGAATTGAGTTGACGTTGATGTATAGATTTTTTCCCTAATATTTTATATTTTAATGTATGGAATTTGATGACATATCAAAAACACACCATATTCTAAAAGGCAAACTTGTAGGAATATTTTCTCTGTGACAGGAAAATTGAGTCACTGCTCGTGCTCGTTTGGACTATCAACCTCGGTCGGGGTAATAAGGGGAGAGACTGCAATCAGGTTAGTACAAAATAAAATGAGTAAAACAGAGTATGGTTAAACCTGAAAAATTAAACGCAACAAAACAGCGAACGTGTTGGCAGAAAGCCTTCGTCAGCGAACAAAACAAGAGAAAAAACGTTATAAAAATAAGAAATAGCACTTAGCTGGTAAGTAGTATCTGTGGGCAGCAAACCTCGGTCGGCAGGTTTCAATTTTCGTTAAAGCTTTTGTGAGAGTGACATGTTTATTTTCTTATGTTTAAAAAAAAAATCATGTCACATAATAATCATATGAGCATACCAAACGCTGGTGTATGTTTCGCATTTTAAAATATATTTCATAACATGGCCCCCAAAAAATGTCTGTTTATTTTAGCTCTTTTGAAGTCATTTAAACCGAAGCCCCTGCGACTGTGAGAGCAAAGATTTAATACACAGACTGGTTGCATTGATGCATAGGCGATACTATATTAACACAGCTCCTGCGATGCTACTGGTTCCAAACTGTATCCTCCAAACACGCTGTTACCTTGGGTTCTCCAGATGAGTTGTGAGCAGTGATTTGCTGTCTAGGAACAAGGTTATTCACCTAAAGGAAAAAAAAAACGACACAAACCAAGGCCTTGTGATTTCGTCCTGCAAAGTCTAAACAATCGTCAAATTGTGACGGGCGGATGCCAAAATGTTATTAATAATAGTTAGATAGCTTTTTTTTACAGCTCCATAACTAAAGGGTGTGGTGTGTAAGGACCACACAGGATGACACCCTTAAAAGGAAAAAAAATGGGTGGGGGAGGGTGATACCACATGGAAAACTCCTGAATTCAAAATTTCACAGAGCTCACTCCAGTCTGTTTCATAGCATTGCTGAGTTAAACATAATTGCTGGGTGCCACCAAACAGAGCGAAACAAGAACAGGGCGACACAAGAACAGGGTGGCACAAGAACAGGGTGGCACAAGAACAGGGTAGCACAAGAACAGAGTGGCACAAGAACAGGGTGGCACAAGAACAGGGTGGCACAAGAACAGCGTGACACAAGAACAGGATGGCACAAAAACAGGATGGCACAAGAACAGGCTGACACAAGAACAGGCTGGCACAAGAACAGGCTGGCACAAGAACAGGCTGGCACAAGAACAGGCTACAAGAACAGGGTGGCACAAGGGCAGGGTGACACAAAAACAGGGTGTCCTCAAATCTTCTATTCCTTTTCCCCATAAGAAATGGAAACATTAGTTTCCGGACTTTGGCTCCACAAAAAATGGATGCAGAATGTATTACTTTTATGGCACAAATCATCTTATTAAATCTGTCTCAATCCTCTCACTAAATCTGTCTCAATCCTCTCAATAAATCTGTTTCAATCCTCTCATTAAATCTGTCTCAATCCTCTTATTAAATCTGTCTCAATCCTCTCATTAAATCTGTCTCAATCCTCTTATTAAAGCTGTCCCAATTCTCTTATTAAATCTGTTTCAATTCTCTTATTAAATCTGTCTCAATCCTCTCATTAAATCTGTCTCAATCCTCTCATTAAATCTGTCTCAATCCTCTCATTAAATCTGTCTCAATCCCCTCACTACATCTGTCTCAATCCTCTCATTAAACAAATAATTTTTTTCTAACGATGTGTTTCTTTCTTATGTGAGCTGTGATTTTGTCACCGTACCTTGTAAATAGCTATTATTATTATGCGATCTCCCATGGAACTGTCGTGGCTTTCTGGCATCGTTGACAAGACTTTTTTGTTTTTCTTTCTTCAAATTGTGTGTTACCCTCTTAAATATTTTGTGGCTTTAGGACTTAATCTACAAACAATTCTATATAGCGATTATAAACGATCTGGTTCTGATTTACTCGCTGCATGTCCCGGTAGGTGGGGGTTGCCGGATGGGGGGGGGGGGGGGGGTGGGGGGGGGGGGGGGGGGGGGGAGTATGAAGGGGTTGAAGCAGTGAGTTTACCCACACCGGGTGGCGCCATCCCTAGTCACGCCTCTGTTCCTATATTTTAGGCACCTATAGGTGGTACACTCCTACCACATCAAACCCGTGTTTTAGTCCTGGTTCCAACCCCTTCACAACACATTTCACATCTGCTTCTTATATTAGGGAAGTCACTCGCCAATGTTCAGTCTAGAACCAGTGGTTCTCAAACTTCTTAATCTCACGACCATTTAATACAGTACCTCATGATCTGGTGACTTCTGCCATAAAATTATTTTCTTTTCCATTTCACAAGTATGTGTTTTCCGATGGTTCAAGGCGACCCCTATGTAAGGGTAGTTCGACCCCCACCCCTAATGAGATCGCGACCCGCATGTTGAGAACCGTTGGTCTAGACAAACTTGAACCTCTAACCTAATGTTTAATTATTTATTTATTTTTTGTCAATTGCGAAAGACATGGGCGTTTTTTTTTTTTTTTTGTGCGTGTGTCAAAAACTGTCATTTGTCTGTCTTGTGTCTTAGCGTGATCCTGTTATGTGAACCTGTCGGAATATGCCACCGTCTTAGATGCCCTGCTTACAGACTGAAATGCATATGCCCAACTGGCAACCGGATCAGCATGATGAAGATGAATTCCCCGACAAAAAAAACCGGACCTCCTTTGAAGTATTTAAAAAAAAAAAAAAAAAAAGAAAACAATATCAATATTTGAATACTTGTTCTTTACATTTTGACAAGAAATCTGAAAATAGCGAACCTTAAAATAGCGCAGCCCCTGGCATCGCGACACGGAATAATTTTTATTTAACACTTGGTGAACCTGCAAATAGCACCAATCCAGTAAATTGCACCCCGTTTGCTTTTGTTTCAAGGGTTTGTGTTATTTGCAGGTTTAGCTGGGTTTTTTTCTTCTTCAAATTTTAAATTTCATTGTTTTGAAAAGGTTGTCGCTAGAACATTCCAAACATAGACTTTCTAAAATGTCAACAGAAGAATAAGGGGCAAAGTATTCAGCAGCTACCAAATCAATAAGGAGCAAATGAAATGTATTGAAACATCCACCGGAAACTGAAACCAGACGTGCAACAAGGAGATCAAATGGCCTTACGCAGAGTGACAGATGTAGGTCAGCTGACGTTAAGTTTTGTTCTATCAACGTCACGGCAGCTGTAAATAGACGGTAAATGGCGGAAATGAAACGTCTCGTTTGCTTGTGTAAAGGCAGGGGCGGAATTACTTCGAGTTGTGGTTTCTGGGGAGGTTGGTGGGGCTTTTCGACAAGTTTTATTCGGTAGGTGTACACCATGAAAGTATAGAATATATTAAAATTTATGAAAAGATGTAACCAAGAACCACGAAACATGAACCATGAGGCTTATTATAGCTATAATCTCATAATTTTAGTATACACTGTGTTTTGTTACATAACTTCACCAGTGGCATGGGAAGCCGGGGGTGCTTAGGGGGCGGGTCGCCCCGGGCGGCACATTTATCTTTATACCCAGAAGAGGCATTTTCGGCCGAATTCAGAGAGATTTTTAGTGAAAGAAGGGCGGCAAAAATCTTGGCCCGTCCCGGGGGCGCAAAATCTTGGTCCGTCCCGGTAGCGCAAAATCTTGGCCCGTCCCGGCAGCGCAAAATCTTGGCCCGTCCCGGGGGCGCAAAATTCTTGGCCCGTCCCGGTAGCGCAAAATCTTGGCCCGTCCCGGCAGCGCAAAATCTTGGCCC
>CAXITT010000289.1:371275-400105 GCA_964033795.1 Lymnaea stagnalis
GGGCGGGCAAAGTCTTGGCCCGTCCCGGGAGCGCAAAATCTTGGCCCGTCCCGGTAGCGCAAAATCTTGGCCCGTCCCGGGAGCGCAAAATCTTGGCCCGTCCCGGGAGCGCAAAATCTTGGCCCGTCCCAGCAGAGCGAAATCTTGTCTCACCACAGTAACCTAAACATCAACCCCCCCAAAAAAATTAAAAGTCTTGATATTACGCAATTCTTTTATTAGCAAATTCCTTGTGTTCTCCTTTAATGCTTGGCTTTTGACATTTCAGGACACGACTCTCTTTGTTTTTCCAGCCCTGCTAAAAGCTATGTGTTCATAATCGCTTCGTGCTGCATCCGCTTGGAAAGTCGTCTTATGAGAACGATGTTTACCAGCCCAGGAGTATCAGTATCAACGCCATGCTTTTCCTAAATGCTAAACCTTCATGCAGCGATGTTAAAAATGGCCCGATGACATGTTTACACGCTTTATTACCAGATTTATATTTTAAAATGGGGTGTCCAGCATTCCATCATTTTGTTTGACACAAAAATCAGAAAGTGCCCTTTTTTTTGGGGGGGGGGACAGAGAAAAAAATAAGCATCTCCAACAAAACATTCCTTCCAGGTCTCAGCATTTAGTATCATCCCATTGTTATTCCTTAGGTCATTTCATCATCAAGTTATTAGTAAGAGCGTTTAAAAAAGAAAAGTAAAACGTATTTACTCCCACTGTGTTTATTTAAACACAACTATTTTATTGACCGCTTAAAAGATATTTAAAGCATTTGGTTTGCTGCGGACTTTTGCATTAAAGGTTTGCAGTACACTATCACGGAGCAGAGATGCCAGACCTTGGGGAATTTCCCAAGATCTTGGGAACTCACTAACCCAATCGGGGTCAAAACTCACTTGAAAAAAAAAAAATTCCCCAAGGTCATTTAAGAAAAAAAACAACTCTTTATATATTTTCATGACCTTGGGAAATCTTGGGAAATGTTTTGATCAAATCTTGGAAATTAAAAAAAATTGAGTGGCAGCACTGTCATGGAAGGGATCGGTACACTATCATGGACGTGATCGGTACACTATGAAGGACGTGATCGGTACACTATCATAGACGTGGTCGGTACACTATCATGGACGTGATCGGTACATTATCATGGACGTGGTCGGTACGCGATCATGGACGTGGTCGGTACACTATCATGGACGTGGTCGGTACACTATCATGCTCCCAGAGTTAAGTTTTGATGAGAGTCTGCTACCGCAGACAGCCCGGGCCCTCGACACCTACCTCTGAATACGCCTATGTGTTTGGTAAATAGGCGCACACACCTGATTTTCTAATACGTCTGGCGTAGACGCTCTGTTCTCCCGCCAAATACACCTGTCAGGTGGAAACAATGGTATTGAAAAAAACAAAAAAATAAAAAACCAATCAACAAAAACAATCGCTCATGGCCATAGGAAATAGTAACTCATTGCGTCAACGTCCTCCATTGCAGCCTTAGGTTGATTTGTGACCTTTTGGCGGAACGGCAGACGTCAACAGTAAAGAGAGGTTGGATCGTTGTGTGAAGGTCGTTGTGTGTAGCCTTTAAGGTCGTGGATGATTTGTTGAAAAAATTGTTCGGGAAGTTGTTCGGAATAAAGGAATGATCATAAGATGAGAGGAAGAAACAAAAATTGATCTGGTCATTGACGAAAAATGGTTAAAAACACAAACACACGCACTCAAAAAATAGGACGTCTGTTAAACGGTACCACGTGATTTACTTAAGTTTAAAAGACGACTTAAACTTTAAAAGGAAAAAAGGTATTGAAAACAAATTTAGTGAATTAATAAAATATTGGTAAGCTAGGAATTAACGGGGTGCAGTTTTTATTTTACACTGGGTCCGGGTATTTCGAGTTAATAACCGGTGGATCCAAGAGTTACAAAAAAAAGTTAACTTTTCAGTTTTTTAATTATATATTCCGGCCCTAAAACAACAGTCCTACAGACAGTCCTACAGACAGTCCTACAGACAGTCCTACAGACAGTCCTACAGACAGTCCTACAGACAGTCCTACAGACAGTCCTACAGACAGTCCTACAGACAGTCCTACAGACAGTCCTACAGACAGTCCTACAGACAGTCCTACAGACAGTCCTACAGACAGTCCTACAGACAGTCCTACAGACAGTCCTACAGACAGTCCTACAGACAGTCCTACAGACAGTCCTACAGACCAACGCATGCCAATAAAGATTGGTAAATATAATAGTCGCCTCCCGCAGAAAATCAACCTAACTATTAATCCAACACATGACAAGAAGTTGCAATTCCGGTTGTGAAATGGAAGCAGCAACACCAGAGATGGTAAATCCTGTGTCCACTGTTCCCCTGTAGCAAGCTCAGTGACGAGTGTTTTGTGTTGAAGTTCGCTAAGACCGTCAAAGCAGTCGAGTGCGTAGAGCGTCGAGACATGAGCGTAAATCATATGACTGCATCTATGGACCCAAAGTTTCAGCTGATCGAAAGCTAACCAGTGATGTCACTAAGGTTTGGGGGTAAAGAAAGTGGGTGGGGGGGGGAAGTCCACCAAGGGCGGAATTTTTTTCTTTAACTTTATGGTTGGGTTCATGTTTTAGTCAACCGCAAAGTTTTCTGCGTGTAAAATCTTGGCCTGCCCCCAGGGTGAAATAAGCCATTTAGTCCAAGCAGAGCAGCACATACTTTAAAAAAAAATAAAAAAAATTTTAGATTTAAATCAGAATACAAAATAACCGAATGTGTTTGAATGATGAGCATTTCATTGTCCAGGAGGAGGTCAGTGGCTGTCCAGGAGGAGGTCAGTGGCTGTCCAGGAGGAGGTCAGTGGCTGTCCAGGAGGAGGTCAGTGGCTGTCCAGGAGGAGGTCAGTGGCTGTCCAGGAGGAGGTCAGTGGCTTTCTAGGAGGAGGTCAGTGGCTTTCTAGGAGGAGGTCAGTGGCTGTCCAGGAGGAGGTCAGTGGCTTTCTAGGAGGAGGTCAGTGGCTTTCTAGGAGGAGGTCAGTGGCTTTCTAGGAGGACGTCAGTGACTTAGTCAACTAAAATTGTTTCACGATAGTGCCCTAGTCATCATGACCTCTAAACTGCGCATGGGTAGACACGCGTTTCACACTATCAACAATATCTACAGCTTGACATTCTCACTTTCATGCAGGGGCGCAAAGAGCATGTATTGCTCTCTACTCCGAGTGCTGAAGTTACCGCCCGAGGCAAAGTATGAGAGCTCTGTTTTTATAGAACAAAGAGTTTGAAGAACAAACAACCCATCAAGTTTCTCATAGATGAGCTTCAAGAGAGAATAACTTTATTCTTATGCCAGAAAATCAACATATTTTTTCTCTGTCTCGCCGCCTTTGCCACACCCCCACCACCGCACGTGTCATATCTTGCCACATCATCGGTACGCCTCTGAATACCTGTTATCATGAAGCATACCTGCACCCACACGATAACAGCCCGGTGGGGGCGGGGGCGGGGGGTGGGGGAGAACGTAGCACACAAACATAAATATTCAAGGTTGCTCCATAGAAACGTATTTATTTTATGGTGGTCATTGCTCTTCATGACGTCATTGGCATAGGTGTATCCATTGAGGGATAACACGAGGGTACATTTGGACGCTATGTTACAACCCTTCCTGCCCACTTTTAAAAAAAAAAAAAAATGTCCGGAAATGACTGAAGTCAAACAATAGACAAACCATTTAGAGGAATGCACAACACAAATCTGTACCACAAATCTATGCTGCCCCCAGACCATTACCCAACAAACTCCTAAAAAAAACCCGGAAATTTTGATAAAACCGTCGCATTTCCTGAACACGCCACTGCCATCACGCCCCCCCCCCTCCACCCCCGCTCCAGTTCCTCACATGCCAAGATCGTCGTAGCCACAGCAAGGTCTTCAGCATGCACTCATTAGCCGCGCCCACGTCACAATCGTCAAACGTCAAACCCACCAGATAACCGGATACCACAGGGCAGGTGTTCTCACATTGGAACCAATGGCCCCCAAATGATCGAACTCGGTGTCACAAACTCGTATCAGTCATAGAACCGAGAGGATTTGGTGTGGGTGGGTGGGGGTGTGGTTTGGGAGGGTGGGTGGGTGGTGGGGTGTGGGTGGGTTGGTGGGAGGGTGGGGGGTGTGGAGGATCGGGAAATATTGGTTTTCACTTGTTTTACTATTTAATCGGTTTTAAGCCACCATACAAAATAAGGGAGAAAAAGAGGAAGAAGGAAGCAGAAAAGGAGGAAGGAGAAAGGAGGAAGGAATGAGTAAGGAGAAATGAGGATTGGTAAACGAGGAAGAAGAAAGGAGGAAATAAAGGGAAGGAAGGAGAAAGGAGGAAGAAGAAAAAAGGAAGGATTAAAGAACGAAGAGGGAAGGAGAAAGGATGAAGAAGAAAAAAAGAAAAGGAAGGATTAAAGAACGAAGAAGGGCGGAGAAAGAAGAAAGGAGAAAGGAGAAGGGGTATGAGGGAGTAAGGTGAAAGGAGAAAAAAAAGGAGAGATCGCGGGGAGGGGGGAAGGAAAAAGAATTATAAGAGAGAGAAGGTAGAGGAAAAGAGGCAGGAGAATGAAAGAGGGTGAGGACAATGAAGGAATGACAATGGTATGGCTCGTTTGTCCGGGTTTTCGTTTTGATATTTCAAACAGATTTGTCTACTTTTTTTTCTCTCTTCTCCTAATAGCTATTATTTTTACTTTGACTTATATAACCAGCAACCATCCCATCTTATTAATGCTATCCGTTCTCCCCCACCTATACACACACACACTTACATTTTCATGTACCCATCATTATCCATTGCACAATCCCATAAAAATTTCCCCTTTTTAACCATTCATAGAATTCCATCATATTATCACTTCTATAACACCCCTTGTATAGTTTATTATGTTAGTTGTTTATTTTTGTTGTTGTTGTTGTTCTCAAACTGAATCCCATACATAGCCCCATCTTAAAAACCCTTCCGTTTATCGTTATCTTTCAACAGTAAAATGATCCTTAAGTCAACGATGCAAAACACAGGCCCCAGCCTCCACCCCGGGACCTAACCCACCTCGAGGTCCCAGCCTTTCCGCGCTCAGCCCCTCTCCCCTTCCGCCGGTGGGGGGGGTCAAGAAACCCCCCATAGCCCAGTTCCCCAGCCCAACCCACACCACCCTTGGGCCCAGCCCTAAATATCTTCTTTCAGTATAAAATATTTGAAAAAAATCAAACTAGGTCCACATTATTTTTCTTGTCTCCACCTCTGTCTCCACCTCTGTCTCCACCTCTGTCTCCACCTCTGTCTCCACCTCTGTCTCCACCTCTGTCTCCACCTCTGTCTCCACCTCTGTCTACCACCTCTGTCTCCACCTCTGTCTCCACCTCTGTCTCCACCTCTGTCTCCACCTCTGTCTCCACCTCTGTCTCCACCTCTGTCTCCACCTCTGTCTCCACCTCTGTCTCCACCTCTGTCTACCACCTCCCACCTGAAATACCTGTGTATATTTTGAATCACGACCAATGTCTCTGGCTCTAGAGGATATAATACTAACAAGTAAAACTTTAAAAACAAATATATTTTCAATTAATCTTAGAAAAAAATCATCTGTGTCAGTGCTCTACTGACAAGTAAATGAAAGATACAATTCGATGGCCCCAAAATTAAGATAAAATCCTGAGTTGAGAACCTAGGAAATAACCTCCGATTATTTCAGGCAGGGGAGATAAAGCGAGCCATTTATATCATCCTATAGTACTGGGTTACCTTAAATGGCCATCGATTTTTCAACAAAATCCTAATTGCCCGATTTGTCTTCTTTAGAGCTGAGCCGCGGACTGACCCAGATACACGATCTGTCGAGTATTAGTATACCCGGTACATACCCTGACCCGGGGAGAAAAAAAACGGAACCGAGTGCGAGTTTAAAAAAAGAGTTATCGTCTGATGTGTTCCATCCACACACACAAAATTAGGGGTGGAGGGGGGGGAATATAGAAAATAGAAACAGTAAATATTTTTGTACACAATCTTTTGTATATTTGACCTGAAATAGATAAATAAAAGCTGGGAATTGTGTGTAAATATTTGTCTTGGCAATATGCATTCACATGCTGTCTGGTTGACGATAGTGAGTCGCCAAAGTTTTGTGTGTGTTGTGTGTGTATGGCGCATTTCTGGGCTCTGTCATAGCATTCAATAATTGTAGTGAAGTTTCGAGACTCATTTAATAAGTGAAGCAGTTGGCTAAACTGATGAAAGGTTAGGACGGTATCGCCATGATTGTTAAAGAAATATGTATTAAAATAATAAGCGTATGTTAGCATCAGAACAATGGTTGCAGCTACCAACCAGCGACCAGCAACACTAACGCATATAGCTAGGCTCAGCTCCATGTTTATTTTGTTTTTTTTTGTGGTAATATTTTTGAGCTAGGGCAGTGGTTCTGAACCTGTGGGTCTCGATCCATGGGTAGAGAGGGGTGACCTGACTAATTGTTAGGGGTTACTTGAGACTTTCAGAAATTGTGTGTGTAAATTTTATTAAGTGATCGAAATAGTTTCTTATAGTTACTACACCCTGACTTCACTTCTAACCACACTCTGACTACACTACAGCTGCATAATATAAATATTTTTGCTGGCATCCGTCCGTCAAAATGTGACGATGGTGTGGGCTTCGGAAGTCGAAATCCACAAGGCCTGGGATTATTCTTCTAGGATTATAAGCTGGTTCGCAACAGCAAATCGCCTCTCTCCACGCCGCTGGATAACCCAAGGGAACATCATGTGGATGATACAGCTTGGCACCAGTGACGTCGCAGCAGTTGTCGGAATTTGTCATTGTACCACTGTTATCCGCCTGCAGGACTCCATCTCCGGGTTTGAATTCAGAGTTTCCTTCTCTTAGATGAGTTGCCCATCCAAGGTTAACGAGTGCTATCCACCCGGGGTGCTGATGATGTTTTTGCTTGACTGGGCTCTGACTGGAATTGATCTCCAGACCACCAATTTGAGATTTTCTCAGTTGCTTCAATCGGTAGATGTCAGCAGCTAAATTCATATCCATATTTTGGCAGTTTCATTTGTTAAATAGTTTCATAATGTAGGATTTAAATTCATTTTTTTCTTCTTTGTTTTATTTCTGTTCAGTTTGTTAACTTAAAAATCGGCACTTCCAGGTGAATAATAAAAACATGTGGAAATTTATGAAAAACATTTTTGTAATTGACTTACAGAGCCCTCCACCCACTGTTTCTTTCAGAAATTTTCCCCCGGGGGCACTTCAGAGTTTTCGGGGTGGGGGGGGGACAGTGCCAGTAGTTGTTGGACATATTTTTGCTCCGGGGGGCACTTGGCTTTCCCCGGGGGGCACTGCCCCCACGGAGATATAGCTGAAAGAAACCCTGCCTCCGCCCCCTGTTAGCCCTTATTCCTGCCTTTATCCACCCCGAATCAAAATTGCATTACCATCACATTTTTATGCATAGATAAATTTATCCCCCGACCCACTTCTCTACACCCGTTTCTTAATAACAAGCATGGGCGCCCGCAGAAAACTTTCTGGGGGGGGGGCATAAAAATCGATTAACTTTCCAGGGGGGGGGGAAATTTTTTAGTAATGATTTAATGTAGTTTTAATTTACTGTAGCGTATTTGTATGGTGAACGAACGGACAGGACATCAGCTTAGTTACTTTCTTTTTATTTTCTCTTTACTTTAATAAATTTTTTTGTCTATTTTTGTCTAAATTTTTTTTATCCAATCAGTTATTAGGATTTAGGATTATATTATTAAGCAATTCATGTTTCGAAGCCGTCAACTTTAATAACTTAATGATTGCTGCTGGCTGGCTCTACACATGCACTTTTCATCTCTCACCATTAGGCGGAACATGTTAAACAAAATGAGAAGATACCTCGTTTTGTCTTTCATCTATCACCAGGTCCCAGACTTTGATACGCCGTATATTCTTTCAAATACCCGGATATGCCGTACATTGTCTCAAAATACCCGGACACAGACCATGTTTAAAAAAAAAACAAATAAAAAAAACTGCACACTGCCTAGCCTTATTTAGAACCACTGACCCACGTAAACGCGTAACAAGTATCCAAACTCCAACAATGAGATTTGAGAACACAATACTGCTACTTTCGAAGATGCCACAAGGAGTACATTGACAGTGGAGTCTTAATGTATATTTTTTGAGCTCTTGCATGGGATAACTAGTTCTTAAGCATCTTTTATATATAGCGAAGACGCTGCCACGCAGGACTAAGACAGCACATGCCTTGTCTTTTTCTCCTACAGAATCCATTGGGCATTATTACTAGTTAACGCACATATTCCAATGGGGGTGTGAGATTACTCTCGATTGACCCCCGGGCTAGTACATAGGCAATCGACTCCATCAGCTGAACTGTGGCTTCCCTCACGTTGGACTCTCCCGTCGCCATGGCCTCCCCTGAAACATCTAGTTGCGGACATTCGGACAATAGATCCGCTAGTTTTTTCTCGGAACAGGCTGCAATGCCAGCAGGTATTGTCCTTGTTATGGTCCAGCCCAGTGGTCAGCAAACTAATTAATCAGAATAACCAAAAAAATCAACAGCGGGAGATTTATAAAAAAAAATGTTGAGAGCCAAATTTCTTTTCAAGAACCTGTCAAGAGCAGGTTTTTTTGGAATTAAAACGGACTTGTGGCCAACTGGCCGAGCCGCATTCGGGTCGCTAAAGAGCCGCGATTTTCCGACCACTGGTCTAGCCTATTAAAGTATGTGCCGATGGGACAGTACTCTGCACGCCTTATTACTATACCAACCAATGTTTATCATTTCTTTTCGCTAACACAGCTTTCATCTAAATATAGATTTGATCCTAAAGAACCCCTACAAGCAAAAAAATGATTGATACCTTGATGATTTTAATAACTTTCAAACGCCTATATTGACTACATTTAATCTGTATTTTCTTTCAGCTTCAGAATATTTTCCACAAAATGTTGATTTAAAGTGTCAGACATCTGTGTGAAGTATTTATGCTTATGGGAAAATTAACTTTATTGCGTTATATCAACCAGGGAGGGGGAAAAAAGAATTATTATTATTACAATTACCGCCTGAATAAAAGAACTTCCAAGGTACTCAATAGCACAAGCAATGCTGACTGAGAATCGCTGTCGGAGAAATTCATTCGATTTATCCAGCTCAAGTAATAATGTATTCTTTTTAAAATTGCGTTCGGTCTGATTTCCCTGAGCTCATCTAAAAACAGCTTCATTTCAAGGTTAAAGTCTTCTGTTTCTGGCGTCTGTTTACAGAGCAATATCCAGCACTTAATTTTCTCGACAGTCGACAACCTCTCAGCTATTTTTAAACGCTAATCTAAACGATACTTTGATTAAAGTCTTGACTTCCTCATCAAAAATTTATGTGTGCTGGACAGAATTAAGACGTTCGTGATATTTTAACAAATTTTTTTTTTTTAAATTTTATTTTAACTTTTTATTTTTTTCAATTTTTAAATAACTTATACTTATGCATCTATGTAAAACACGGACACTGGCGTAGCTAGGGTAAGTGGAGCTCAGGTGTGCCTCCCAACCAATTCTAAGAAAAAAACTTAGCCATTTACCAAAGACTACGCCCTTCATATCATCATCATCATCATCATGTTCCTTTGGGGCGCCACAGACGACATGTAAAGTATCCTCCTCCATTTTTGCCTGTTTTCTGCACTTCGCACAGAATCGCCTAGTTTTAGTCCCGTCCACTCTTTGATGTTATCTTCCCACCTTTTTATTCTGTCTTCCTTTTGTTCTCCCCCCCCCCACCATTTTCCGTTCATTTCATATATTTATAAACAAAAAAAATGTCCAACCAGGACGAAATGCCCCGTCGCCCTACCACTTTCCTCCCCACCACCAGCTGGTGAATCAATAGAATGGTGATTTTATCTAATCTTTTGGTTCATGTAGCATCAATTTTTTCAAAGAGGAATAGTATGTTTGATTTACACATTAAATTTCACAAAGAAAAAAAAAAAGAAAGAAAGAAAGAAATTAACACTTAAAAGACACGGGGTAAAAAGAAAGAATAATTAACTTTGAAAGTGCCAACAGCAATGAATTGTATTTCTCCTTTCTTGGAATATTATGTTTCAGTGGAATATTTGACACAAGTTGTGTGTTTCCTTTCTGTTCTTCAAGTTTGTTTTGTGTTAGGGACTTGCGCCCACTCTTATTCTTATCTCTCATTATAGGTAGAATACATGTATATATTTATACATATATATTTTGTAAATTTAGTTTATACTTATATTAATGCCTCGTGTTTTTTTGTTTGTTTTTTTTACACTGATGAAGGCATTTGCCGAAAAGTGCATATTTGTATTCTTTGTGGTCATGATTAAAGCTGAACAAATATATTTTATGCAAGCCAATAGTCTGTGTCTAATTAAGTTTGCTTCAAACCTTTCTCCCCGTCCAAAACACTTTAACACTTCCTACTACAGACATTAAGCCCGTTGACCGTAGGCGTTACCAACCGCTAACGAAAATCGCACCCTCACCACCACCCCCCCCCCTCCATGTCAGTAGCTGACAGATAACAGACGTGTAGCTGTTTTCTAATGAATCGCATTGGAAGTGGGGGCCATTAAATGTTTTAAATCGGGAATAGAGTTGTTAGTAAAAAGTTATTGAATAGTTATTGTAAAGAAAAACAAAAAGCTTTATTTTTATGGGATAAAGGTGACTTAAATAATGCTGAATGACATCCCATGCTTGTTGACTTCCGATGCTGTTTGAGATCTAGTGACGGTTGAAATCCAGTGATGCTTGACATCCAGCACCAGTTGACATCCAAAGCTGGTTGACACGCAGCGCTAGTTGACACCCAGCGCTAGTTGACATCGAATGATGGATGACATGAAGCGATGCTTGACATTCAGCCCTAGATGACATCCAGCCCTAGATGACATCCAGCCCTGGTTGACATCCAGCCCTAGTTGATATCTAGGCCTAATTGACATCCAGCCCTAGCTGACATCCAGCCCTGGTTTACATCCAGCCCTAGTTGAAAACCAATGCTGATTGACATTCAACCCTGGTTGACATCCAACCCTAGTTGACATCCAGCCCTGGTTGACATCCAGCCCTAGCTGACATCCAGCCCTGGTTTACATCCAGCACTAGTTGACATCCAATGCTGATTGACAACCAGCCCTGGTTGACTTCCAGCCCAAGTTGACATCAAGCCCCAGTTGACATCCAGCCCTGGTTTACATCCAGCCCTAGTTGACATCGAATGCTAGTTGACATTCAGCCCTAGATGACATTCAGCCCTAGATGGCATCCAGCCCTGGTTGACTCCAGCCCTGGTTGACATCCAGATCTAGTTGACATCCAGCCCTAGCTGACATCCAGCCCTGGTTTACATCCAGGCCTATTTGACATCCAATGTTGATTGACATCCAGCCCTAAGTGGCTTCCAACCCTAGTTGGCATCCAACCCTAATTGACATCCATCAGCCCTAGTTGACATCCAGCCCTGGTCTACATCCAGCCCTAGTTGACATCGAATGCTAGTTGACATTCAGCCATAGATGACATTCAGTCCTAGATGACATCCGTCCCTGGTTGACATCCAGCCCTGGTTGACATCCAGCTCTAGTTAACATCCATCCCTGGTTGACATCCAGCCCTAGCTGACCTCCAATCCTGGTTTACATCCAGCTCTAGTTGACATCCAATGCTGATTGACATCCAGCCCTAGTTGACATCAATCCCTTGCTGACATCCAGTCCTGGTTGACATCCATCCCTAGCTGACATCCAGCCCTGGTTTACATCCAGCCCGAGTTGACATCGAATGCTAGTTGACATCCAGCCCTAGCTGACAACAAGCCCTGGTTTAAATCCAGCCCTAGTTGACGTCGAATGCTGATTGACATCCAGCCCTGGTTGACATCCAGCCCTAGTTGACATCAAGCCCTAGCTGGCATCCAGCCCTAGTTGGCATTCAGCGCTAGTTGGCATCCAGCGCTAGTTGACATCCAGCCCTAGTTGACCTCCAGCCCTGGATGACATCCAGCCCTAATTGACATCCAGCCCTAGATGATATCCAGCCCTAGTTGACATCCAGCTCTAGTTGACATCCAGCCTTGTTGACATGCAGCCCTAGTTGACATGAAGCCCTGGTTTACATCAAACCCTAGTTGACATCGAATGCTAGTTGACATCCAGCCCTAGAGGACATCAAATCCTAGTTGACATCCAGCACTAGTTGACATCCAGTGCTAGTAAACATCCCGCCCTAATTGACATCCAGCCCTAGCTGGCATCCAGCCCTAGCTGGCATCCAGCCCTGGTTTACATCCAGCCCTATTTGACATCAAATTCTAGTTGACATTCAGCTCTAGATGACATCCAGCCTGAGATGACATCCAGCCCTGGTTGACATGTAGCCCTGGATGACAATCAGCCCTAGTTGACATCCAGACCTAGTTGACATCCATTCCTAGCTGACACCCAGCACTGGTTAACAACCAGCCCTAGTTGATATCCAGCTCTAGTTGACATCCAGCTCTCGTTGGCACCCAGCGCTAGTTGGCATCTAGCGCTAGTTGACATCCAGCCATAGTTGACATCTAGCCCTAGTTGTTATCCAGCCCTGGTTGACATCCAATGCTGTTTGACATTTACCCTGGTTGACATCCAGCCCTAGTTTACATCAAGCCCTAGTGGACATTCAGCTCTGGATGACAATCAGCCCTAGTTGACATCCAGACCTAGTTGACATCCAGCCCTAGCTGACATCCAGCACTGGTTAACAACCAGCCCTAGTTGATATCCAGCGCTAGTTGACATCCAGCCCAAGTTGACATCCAGCCCTGGTTGACATCCAATGCTGATTGACATTTAGCCCTGGTTGACATCCAGCCTTAGTTTACATCAAGCCCTAGTGGACATGCAGTGCTAGTTTTCATCCAGCCCTAGTTGACATGCAGCCCTGGTTGACATCCAGCCCTGGTTGACATCCAGCCCTAGTTGACATCCAGCTCTAGTTGGCATCCAGCACTAGTTGACATCCAGCCCTCGCTGAATTCCAGAACTAGTTGGCATCCAGCGGTAGTTGACATCCAGCCCTAGTTGACATCCAGCCCTGGTTGACTTCCAACCCTAATTAACATTAAGCTCTAGATGACATCCATCCGTGGTTGACATCCACCCATAATTGAAATCAAGCCCTGGTTTATATCCAGCCCTAATTGACATCCAATGCTGATTGACATCCAACCCTGGTTGACTTCCAACCCTAATTGATATTAAGCTCTAGATGACATCCATCCGTGGTTGACATCAAGCCCTAATTGAAATCCAACCCTAGTTGACATCCAGCCTTAGTTGACATCCAGCCCTGGTTGACGTCCAGCCATAATTGACATCCAGCCCTAGATGACATCCAGCCGTGGTTGACATCCACCCCTAGCTGACATCCAGCCCTGGTTTACATCCTGCCCTAGCTGAAATCCAGCCCTGGTTTACACCCAGCCCAAGTTGACATCCAGCCCTAGTTGACATTCAGCCCTGGTTGACATCCAGCCCTAGTTGACATCAAGACCTGGATGACATCCTGTCCTAGCTGACAACCAGCACTGGTTTACATCCAGCCCTAGTTGACATCCAATGCTGATTGACATTTAGCCCTGGTTGACTTCCAGCCCTAGTTGACATCCAGCCCTAGTGGACATTCAGTGCTAGTTGTCATCCAGCCCTAGGTGACACCAAGCTCTAGTTGGCATCCAGCCCTAGTTGGCATCCACCGCTATTTAGCGTACAGCGCTAGTTGACATCCAGTTCTAATTGACATCCAGCCCTAGATGACATCCAGCCGTGGTTGACATCCACCCCTAGCTGACATCCAGCCCTGGTTTACATCCAGCCCTAGTTGACATCCAATGCTGATTGACATCCAACCCTGGTTGACATCCAGCCCTAGTTGACATCCAGCCCTGGTTTACAACCAGCCTTAGTTGACATCCAATGCTGATTGACATCCAGCCCTGTCTGACATCCAGCCCTAGTTGACATCCAGCCCTAGTTGTCATCCAGCCCTGGTTTACATCCAGATTTAGTTGACATCGAATGCTAGTTGACTTACAGCGCTAGAGGACATCCATTCCTAGTTGACACCCATCCCTTTTTGACATCCAGTGCTAGTTGACATCCAGCCCTAGTTGACATCCAGCCCTAGTTGACATTCAGCCCTAGCTGGCATCCAGCCCTAGTTGACATCCAGCCCTGGTTGACATCTAGCCCTTGCTGACATCCAGCCCTGGTTTACGTCCAGCCCTAGCTGGCATCCAGCTCTAGTTTGCATCCAGCGCTAGTTAGCATCCAGCGCTTGTTGTCATCCAGCGCTAGTTGACATCCAGCGCTTGTTGACATCCAGCCCTAGTTGACTTCCAGCCCTAGTTGACATCCAGCCCTAGATGACATCTAGCCCTAGTTGACATCGAATGCTAGTTGACCTCCAGCCCTAGAGGACATCCATCCCTAGTTGACATCCAGCCCTAGTTGACATCGAATGCTAGTTGACATCCAGCCCTAGAAGACATCCATCCCTAGTTGAAATCAAGCCCTAGTTGACATCCAGTGCTAGTTGACACCCAGCACTAGTTGACATTCAGTGCTAGCTGCTATCCTGCCCTAGATGACATCCAGCCCTAGTTGACATTTAGCCCCAGATGACATCCAGCCCTATATGACATCCAGCCCTATTTCAGGGCACTTTATTATTATTTCTAATTTTCAGAAAAATGAAAACGTTGACAGGTTCTAAATTCCAATCATCTCGGAAAGATAGACCCTATATCTAAAGACACAACTTTAACCTTGCAAAACTATTTGAAGACACTCCTCCTAAAATGCAGCTCTGTTTTTAAGACACTACTGTAAATATGCATCCCTGGATCAGAGGGAGTTTCTAGCCGTGATTCCGTTGATCATTACATGTTTACCCTCACTTATTATTTGTCATTTATATATAAAACGACATCAAATTTCCGACCGTCTACAGCCCATCAATCAGGTCAAGATTAAGATATACATCACCACAAAAACACCCTGGTTAATTAAGGAACATATCACAATTATAACACCCTTATTAATTAAGAAACACAGCACCATTAAAACACCCTCATTAATTAAGAAACACGTCATTATTAAAACACCAGGGGTTAATCAAAGAAAACATCACCATTAAAACAGTGTGGCTGATAAAAAAAAATAAGTCACCATTAAAACACCCTTATTAATTAAGAAACACATCCCCATTAAAACACCCCTTATTAATTAAGAAACCCATCACGATTAAAACACCGTGGCTAATTAAGAAATACATCACCACAAAAACTCCTGGGTTAATTAAGAAATACATCACCATCAAAACACCCTGTTTTATTTAGAAACACATCGATCATCAAAACACCCTTGGCTTAATTAGAAAAAAAATATCAGCATTAAAATACCGTGGTTCATTTAGAACCACATCAACATTAAAACACCATAGTTCAATATTTAATCACAGAAATTCTGGCTTTATAAGAATATACCTCTGCATTAGAACCAATAAAAAGAAATGGCTACGCGATCCTTGACCATAAAATCTTTGACTTGACATCAAACACTTCCAGATCCTCCCTGAACTCATGGTGGCATGATCAACATCGATTCATCGTTAAGCCTTATTTACGTCGAGTAATCAGGTGCTGAAAATAACTTGAATCCTTTTTTACCGCCTGCTGTAAATGCATTCCGTTAACGTGAATTGAATTCTGTTTTAAATACATAAATATATTTATAGATGAAATTACCCTAGTCAGCCGCTAGATTTAGAACTAAAAAAGGAGGTGCTGTATTACGACCTTGCAAATATTTTAAACATAAAATCCACCATGTTTTCAGCTTGATAGACGAGTGGTGGCCGAGTGGTCTGAACTGAGCAAACATCAAGTTGATGGTCTGGGAATTCAATCCCCACCAAAGCAAAATCATCACCAGCACCCACGATGTATGGCACTCGTTAACCTTGGATGGCAACTCATCGAAGAGAAGGAAACTCTGAATTCAAACCAGGAGATGTATCATCTATATGATGTTTTCTTGGGTTATCCAGCGGCGTCGAGAGAGGCGATTTGCTGTTGGGAACCAGCTTATAATCCTAGAAAGAATAATCCCAGGCCTTGTGAATTTCGTCCCGCAAAGTCCACACCATCGTCACATTGTAACGCACAGATGCCAGCGAAAAAAAAAAAAAGGAAAAAAGACAGTGAAATAACAAAATTTCCCGTCATACCCCATGGATTCGACTTTGTTTAATATACTTTATTCCCGCATATGTTTAGTCCGAACATTTAAACCAAATGCTTACGGGTACGGTAAACATACTAAAGAAAAAACAGATACTCCTCAATTGAAGGACGTTACGCTGGTAAATGTTTAACATCGCATCTTGAGACGAAGTGGCAAACAGCGAAGTAGAAAAGAAGAGAAGTAAAGAAGAGAAGTCCTCACCATCAGAGCGACATACAAAAAAAAAACAAAAAAAAACAAAAAAAACGAGGCTGTATAACGTCCTCTACTAAAAATAGCCCAAACTGCCATTTTCGGGAGCTGGTCAATGTAACCAAGATTTCCAATTCCCAATCCTTAAGTCGGCCGAGTTCCCCCCACGAGAGATAAGTTCTATGGTCCTATCTCGACAGTGCAGAATGACATTTTTTTTTGAATTCCCTCTCATTCAGGCGTGGGGTGGGTTGTATGGGGGCTGAACTTGAACCTCCTTGTATGGGTCAGATGAGTGAATGTCCGGATGCGAAGTTTCTGTCCGGTCATTTAGTCAATTTTTAATTCCTTAAAAAAAAAAAAGAGTGGCGCAAAGTCGATCAACTGGAATTCAAAGGGAACATATTTTTTCCCCACCCACAACGCATAGGACATTAATTAGCACGAATGTGCTCGAATCGGTCAGTTTTGTTGACATGAAGTTTTGTACATGGCTTCAATGGAAATAAATGGAACAAAGTGTGGGGAAACCTGAAAAAAGGACGCAACAAAAAAAAAAAAAGAACAAAAAAAAAAAAGAAAAAGGATGAAGATATATATAGAGATATAAATAGAGAGAGAGAGAGAGAGGGAGAGAGAGAGAGGGAGGGAGAGAGAGAGGGACAAAGGACGAGAGGAAGGGAGAGAGGGAGAGCTAGATGTAGAGAGAAAGGGAGAGGAAGAGAAAGGGGGAAGGAGAGAATGAAGGGGGAGAGAAAGGGAGTTTATAAAAATAATTGCACATAATTTCGGGGTTATTCAACAACAGACAGTCAACTTTAGGTTTATGCTGATACTCTTATCACCGCACACGGCCTTGGGTTATTGTAAAAAAAAAATACATAATAAATTCACAGTTGTTAAAAACAAGCTCATGCGTAGGAGATCATTTTCAAGTGTTCTAAAAGCATGGCATATTTCATAAACTTAAAATGTCAACAATCATTTAAACGACCCAAAGACGCCATTACTTTTCTATTAAGAATTAAAGAGCCAAAGGTTAAAAAAAAAACAAACATCGAGATAAAACCACACTGTTAGTAGACTAAGCTTGGTAATATTTGTTTGTGTTAATTTAGCGCAAAGATGAGGCCACACTATTGGCGTTGGTGAACACTATCTCTCCAGACAGGGGCTCATAAACACAATCCTTAAAGTCATGTGCACTTTAGGTTTCGTGGATATTTCCTCACCTTTTAGCCGGCTAGGTCTCTTATTGAGATGTGAAAAAGAGACCCTATTAACAGAGCGCTCTCCAAATACCCAATCAGCGTTAATGGTCCCTTTTCCTTAAAAGTACGGACATCCTCTCACAGATAAGATTTACCACCCCCGTGGAGATGAGGAGTCGGCCGATTGTTGATTTATTGGGGGGGGGGGGGCTCAGACAGACNTGACCGTCATGACGAAACGTAATATGAACTGGAAGCAAAGAGTTAACGGGAGGAAAAAAAAAGTCATAGAGTTTTGGCCCCCCAAAAAAACCAACAAACACCCCCCCCCCCGCCCCCCCAAAAAATAAAACTAAGAGTTACATTAACAGAATCGAAGCAAAGTTTAAGGAAAACTAATTATTTGCGATTAAAATTACTTTTAAGCAAATTATTTACTAATTAAAATTTCTTTAAATTTGGCGACACTTTATATGTTTGGTAGCTTGGCGATTGCTTTCTTTCTTTCTTTGATTTAAAAGAAAATATATATCACGTTTTTAAAAAAAAAAAAAAAATATTTAAAAAACAAACAAACAAAAAAACAATAAATTTAAATCAAGGGTTTACTTTTGAAATCAAATATGTTTGCCGGCGTTTAAAAAATAAAATAATATATTCAAATTAAAAAATTATTTCTGACAATCCGTTTAAAAAAAAAAAAAAAATAACTTTATAAAAAAAAAAATTCATGGGGTAGATTTTCTGCGTGATATTGCCATTAATTGTTTACGAGTCTAAACTCTAAAGCACATATTTTTCTTAAAATTAGGTTATATGTGTGTTTTTCTTTATATACGCTTGTTTCTTCAGTCCTGAACAGATTTTTAAAAAAAATTAAACATTTGTTTACACTTTTTTGTTCAATGAGTTTTTTTTTTTTTTTTTACTTCAGAAGGGAAAAAAATCAAAGTGGCTTGTGACGGGAAGTCAGCAGTTTTATGTGGCTTAGTGTCTTCAGATCACAACCTTTTGAATTAAAAAAAGGGAATAGACAAAATAAATTAGGTTATATGTGTGTTTTTCTTTATATACGCTTGTTTCTTCAGTCCTGAACAGATTTTTAAAAAAAATTAAACATTTGTTTACACTTTTTTGTTCAATGAGTTTTTTTTTTTTTTTTACTTCAGAAGGGAAAAAAATCAAAGTGGCTTGTGACGAGAAGTCAGCAGTTTTATGTGGCTTAGTGTCTTCAGATCACAACCTGTTGAATTAAAAAAAGGGAATAGACAAAATAAGATTCATAACTATAAGGCCACTAGAGAAGAATATTACATAAGGCAAATCGTTACGCAAATGCCAAATAACATCTGTCCTACAATCTATTTTAAGAACCAACAATGACATCGTATGGCTAATCTCTTGAAGTCACTGCAAAATCTTTACGGGCATGGGTGTAAGAATTGTGAGCAGTAGTCTCAAACTATTGACAAGTTGTATTTTTTTAAAGCGATTACGCCGTCTTATTTAATGTACTCAAGTCCGAAGACATTTATATATTCACTTAGCTGTGGAGAAAAAAATTAAGTAATGAGCAATGGGGGTCTTGCTAAAGCAGTGTTTCCTGGCCTGGGGTGCTCGCCCCCAAGGTGGTGCGAGATATTATTTCGGTAGGTATGAGGTAAGATGGCACGGGGGTCCTACAACAGATGAAACATTAGCCTTTAATTTGTGATTAACATGTTTTATATAGTATAGGTCATTTTCTTCATTAACATTTTCCTTTATGTAATAATTCACAATTTGATTTTGTAAGTAATATAGTTCTCTTTGCGATTCAAGAAACAAATTAAAAGCTAGTTTAAAAAAAAAATTAGTTTTACTTTTTATGTGGGCGAGACACATTAGTCAAACACGTTTCGTAGGGCAGTGGGGTTCTAGACCATTTAAATAATTCATAGGGATGCGGATTATAGAAAAGTTTGAGAAACGCTGTCAAGTCTTCCCTAGGGTACGTCCACCTCAAGTATCAAACCCTTCACTTCAGTAGCGAATCGCTAAGAATTTCGATAATTCAAGTGTATTTTTAAACCAGTTATAGAATAGAATCGTTCAATCTTATATATATATATATATATTTGTACAGAAATAATTGAAATATCAAATGCTGTTTTCCGTCAATTCAGGTTTAAAATTACCCAATACAGAAGACAAACACGTAGTTGATAAAAAACAGCAAATTGATCTCAAACAAAACAGCTTTCACCGACAGCTGTTCCAATACATTTCTCTCGGTTTTCAGCATGTCCGCAAAACGGTTGTAATTTATCTGCCAACGCATGCGAGTTTACAGCTGGAGTTCCAAATTGATTTGATAAATCACGTAATGTGTCCTCCATGTCCTATATAATGTATGCAGCAAGTTTTGTCCACGGTCTTATCACAGACAATATCCGATGGAGCATTAAACAGTTTCTTTCGCTTTGTTTGTTTTTTAGAAAGTGCATCAATATCAGTCATTGAGAAGGAGTAGGTTTCCCAGCGGTATAACCAACAAGTGGAAAGTAATAGTGACCAATCTTCCAATTCAGAAGTCAATCGTTCTACGAGAAATGAGCCACACTTTGGATAAATAAAGTTCTCCATTGCGTTTGTTTGTTCAAAGTTTTATCATAACTTAAATCAAAAATTAATTTCTTTGTTATTTATTTTATTTGTAATTAAAAAAGAAAACAACAAGAACAGATCTCTAAAAGCTGAACTATGCTTTTTAAGATAGGGTTACAGAAAATTTATTTTAATGAAACAATTCTCTAAAACTGATTTCATGGAATGGTATTTTTGTTCTCAGCCAATGCTCAGACTATTAAACCCACGGTGAGATAAATTCCCCACGACACACAGAACAAAATTTCATACCCCTAGAAAATTACAATTAGTTCATAACACGAATGTGAAGCCAAGTGACGTACAAAGGGGTGGGCAACAAAAAGTTTGACCTTCCCCGGGCGGCACTGATACTGGCCACTCCAAGGGTGAAGCTTAAAAACTACCCCCACACCCCCTCCCAGACTCGTTATTCTTTCAATGAACTAGGCTCCGCCTATGTCTAATTATATAAAAGAGACATAAATATTTAAAAATAATTTATGATTAGCTGGGTTTTCACGTGCACCTCCTTGCGACCCCGAGCGGCGCCTTAGGACACCACCAATGAGAAATACGTTGGTTAAAAAGTCGTCCACGGAGTTTTTTAAACCCATTCCGAAAGCGTACTCAAAACATGTATCACGTCTCTTCTCAGCATCAATTCTTATTGCTCTACATTTTGTTGCAATCCACGTATCGATTGACAGCTAAGTCAACAAACTAACAGTAACTTGGAAACTGATTCAACAGTGAAACGGATTGAAATTTCTGAAAAGAGAAAAAAAAAAAAAAGTTCAATGCCATTTTCTCCAGGCGTAAGGCGTCATGGCGTCAGTAGACGTATCAAATGAGGAGGCGCGAAGCTGACTTCTTGTTGGACAGTCCTGACCTAAACTGTATAAATATATATTATATATATTTAAATTTTAATAGGACATCATTCCGTGATGTCATGATGGACCATTTATTTTTAAAATTTTATAGAAAACATTGGAAGGATCGGTTTCATATCCACGTCTCAAGAAAGAACTAAAAAACAAAACATTTTAAAGAAATAAAAAAAATAATAATTTTGCAATTCATATCGAGGCTCGGTTTGCATTCTACAATTTATTTTACATAACTGTCTTGTGACATAACATTTTAGGAGACTGCGATTAAGAAACAGAGAGATAGAGAGCGAGAGCGAGAGAGAGAGAGAGAGAGAGAGAGAGAAAATAAAAAAAAATGTTAGGGAGGTGGGGAAGTTGAAGTGAAAATATAAATAGAGTTGTAGAGAAATAAAATGTGGGTCGCGAAAATCAATCCGCACGTGCTATTTTCAAGTAAGAGAAGCACAAAGACGTCGATAAATATGGCTGTGAATGTGAAGGTCACAACATGGCGACAGTTGGTGGTATTTACACCCCCCTCCCATACACACACACGTTTTCTTTCTAGCGTTGCCCACAAGCTTCTGAGCTAAATATAGAATTGATAAGATAACAGAAACGACACGGGCACATATTTTATGCGGTTCAAGATTTGATGAAAGTTTTAGAAACCTCATTTCTAACCCAGTGGGTCGAACGTGGAAGGCAGGAGGCAGAGCTTTAATTTATACCAACATAAAAAAAGATTAAAATATAAAAACCAATCAATACTAAAGATATTAGGTTTCTTGTAGAAAGCTTAGATAAATTTAAAGTGGTGGCCGCGGGACTCTGTCTGATACTTTTGCAAAAATAAAGTCCTCTGGTAAATTGCATCGTCAGGTTGGAGTGGTTTAGACTCATACACTTAACGGTGAACCCACTCAGCACCGTGAAAATTCCCCCCACGTTACCAAGTATTCTAATTAATTACCAGCCTAATTGAATTTTTAAAAATATATTTCACCAATATAATTGATGACAAATGTAAATAAAATTATTTTACAAATTAAAAGATCTTCTTCCTTAATGACGTCACATGCCTTGAAAGATTATACATTATTAAATCCTCTATATTAACTTCGTTTTGTTTGTATGTTCAGGTTTAAGGCAAAATTTAAGGCCATCCCAACGAACTGACACTAAGCACACAGACTCGTTGCTGATGACAATATATTCGATCAAATTTTATGCCTCACCCACCTCCCCAAACCCCCCCCCCCAAAAAAAAAAATAAATAATTAAATAAATCAAGTTTTCCTTTTTTTTTTTTTCAAGGGGAAAATGATTGAAATATGATTTGTTCCATGTGTGCGTGTTTTGGTGCAGAGATTAAGTGTGTAGTTTTCGCTGTGTGATTTGTATTTTTGTCTATTTGGGTATGCAGAAAAAAATCAAATTGAGTTTTGTAGGGGAAAACAATGAAGGAAATATGAAACGTGTTTTCGCCAGAGGTTTACCCATTTACATAACCGCTCCTTAATAAATGACAAATCATGTACAATTACATAAATGCAATCAGAATACATATAAAGGATTTATACGAAAAAATTATTTTTAGTTTTTTTTTTCATTAGTCATGGAGGTGCTTTAAGCACAAGGGTTTTCAAATAAGTATGTAGAACAATTAAAACAATCGTTTAAGTTGAATGTACTAACTAACTATTCTGAGAATATCATAGTATTTATTAATGACTTGTAAACTTTAAATTGAATTTTCTTAAAAAGTTATATCTCCTTATAACACTTGGAGCAGCGCATGGGCGCCCGCAGAAAAATCGATTAACTTTCTAGGTGGGGGGGGGGCAAAAATTGATTATTAATGTTTTGATGTAGTTTTAATGTACTGTAGCGTATTTGTATGGTGAATGAACGGACAGGACATCAGCTTAGTTACTTTCTCTTTATTTTCTCTTTACTTTAATACATTTTTTGTCTATTTTTGTCTAAAATTTGTTTATCCAATCAATCTAGTGGGGGGCATGTACCCCCTTGCCCCCCCCCCTCAGGGCGCCCATGGAGTAGCGTATGGTATCATTCATAATACACTTTCCCGAAATAATTTCACCACTGCCAGTAGCCTCCAGTAATCTGGTCCAGCTAAAAGAGCACACATGGATATCGGATGGATGCAGGCCAATCTTTAGATCTCCAGACTTCTGCTGGTCGCTGACCTTCGTTAGCAAGCTTTTTGTTGTCTCGGCCAATCAGAACATCGAACTCTGGGGAATCCTCTCATGTATATTCATGAATGACAAGAATGTGCTGGCCGATTTGATCCGAATAATTCGACCATTGAACGCATTTGTTTCAAACTTTTCTTTGTTCTAGACCCCCCCCCCCTACCGGAAAGTGCGTCATGATAAAATGTGTGTGTGTGTTAAGGTAAGATAAGAGGCAGCTTATTTTAAAACATTTATTTATGAATTCCCTTTGTTATAGACGCCCCAAAGAAAACACACACACACACCTTGGATCTTGATAATGTCTTTAGAGCACCTTGAACCTTGAACCCCACCCAATGTTGATATTTCGTTTTTTCTTTTTTTACTGAAGCAAGGAACTCAAACAATTTCTAAAAATAATTTAGAAGTCTTATGATAATATAATAAACATAAAATTATTTTTAAATGACAATTTTAACCTTATCTCTTTCAAAGTTTTGTTTAATCTAATCAGAAAACTAATACTATGTTTAGAAAGTATTTTCAAATTTTCGATTTTTTAAATCTTTTTTGCTTATTTTACCCTGCAAATGTGATTGTCCATCAAATACGACACTTAAAACGAATTTCATATTTTGTTTCATTTCAAAAAGAGTTCCATGATATTTCATTGGCGTTGCAGGATTAAGGTGCCTGAATCAATATTTATGCGTTGTCAATTACTTGAAGAATTTATTTTCATAAGACTTCTGATAGGCTTCTTCATCGCCCCCCATTTTAAACTGCGTCTTTAGACCTAATGAACACTATTTTCTATGACATGTTTTGAACACACATTATTTTTTTTAAAAGCATATTTGAATTCGACCGAGTGGTAAATGGACAGATCTATTTTGGCGCCTTGCTTCAGTTGTAAGTAGCCCACAGTAGAAACAATCAAACGTGTAGTGTGTGCCCATAATCAAAAGCTTTATATAGAATACACCGGAAAAATTACTACGCAGGAATTATTTCATTAACTTGCTTTAATAACTTCGTCCATCGAGTTCTTTTTTGTTGTTGAAATCATCAGGTTATGGACTACTTTCATTTAAACATATGAAAAATTTATAGCACAATAAAACGTTTATGTTGTGAAAATAATATACAGTTTATGTTTGCCGATTCAAATGGTTTATTTGTTTGTGAATTGTGCTGTTCCCCTAATTAAGAAAAAGCGTATCACCTTGAATTATGGGAAGCTTATGTATGAAGGGTGGGTTTCTTCTCATTAAGTCTGTAAGATTTACAAAATGGTTTTAATCATACTCAAATATCAAACGACTTCTCATCGAGCTATCTATTCCCCACCCCCCCCCCATCAGATTTCATTTAAATTCAATCCCACAAGATGGTAACTTTATTAAATAAAACCTCCCTTGTAAAAAAGAAAGGAACAACATAAAAAAAAATCAAACTCCTATTTGGTCGTAGTTGTTAATATATAACCTTCAACTCATGGTCGCCCGTAGAAAACTTTCTAGGGGGGAGGGGCAAAAAAATCGATTAACTTTCCAGGGGGGGGGGGATTTTTTAGTAATGTTTTAATATAGTTTTAATTTACTGTAGCGTATTTGTATGGTTAACGAACGGACAGGACATCAGCTTAGTTACTTTCTCCTTATTTTCTCTTTACTTTAATACATTTTTTGTCTATTTTTGTCTAAAAATTTTTATCCAATCAATTCAGGGGGGGGCACTTGCCCCCCCCCCTTGCCCTACCTGAGGGCGCCCATGCAAGTTCAACCCCTATCTCCTTTCATGCATTAAACTAACACAGAGAAAGAAAGAAGGCGTTCCACGTACATCACAATCTCACAAAGAAAGAAAGTAATCGCACTAAATTAAACTTTAACTTTCTTTGATGGCATGGAAACCAGCAATTCTATTTTAGCATTTAAACCATGACCACACTAAAAAATAGGAAGTACGAGGAATTCAACAAGGGAGATCAATCTTGATGCATTACGTGACTAGCATCCCTTTATTTACACACTATTTCGGTCCAATGGATTGAGTGTGGGATACAGCTAGCCTTCCAAAAAGGAATCAGCGACACAGAGAAATGTATAGGGTAAAATAAAAGAGTTATTTTAGGAATTTAACAATGGTGTCATCATTTTTGGAACGAAGACAGGTCGAGGAAAGCCACAAATATGTTGAAAAAGAGATGTAGGTCACCAACCAATGACTGATTAATCTTATTGATGTGTTTACAAACTTTCCCTAAGGCAGTGTTAGGACCTAGACTAGAGTTGTGTTTGCATTAAAAAAAAGGAAAATAATTTCTATTTACTTTGCAGATATTTTATTTTTTGACAATGGCTAAACAAAGCAACTTGTTATCAACATAACCTTAGTAGTATTTCAAAGAGAAATATGGCCAATACCTGGCCAATGAAATATATGGCCAATACCTGGCTAATGAGATGTGTGGCCAATACCAGGCTAATGAAATATATGGCCAATACCAGGCTAATGAAATGTATGGCCAATACCAGGCTAATGAAATGTATGGCCAATACCAGGCTAATGAAATGTATGGCAAATATCAGGCTAATGAAATGTATGGCCAATACCTGGCTAATGAAATGTATGGCCAATACCAGGCTAATGAATTTTATGGCCAATACCTGGCTAATGAAATGTATGGCCAATACCAGGCTAATGAAATGTATGGCCAATACCAGGCTAATGAAATGTATGGCCAATACCAGGCTAATCAGATGTATGGCCAATACCTGGCTAATAAAATGTATGGCCAATACCAGGCTAATAAAATATATGGCCAATACCAGGCTAATGAAATGTATGGCCAATACCAGGCTAATGAAATGTATGGCCAATACCAGGCTAATGAAATGTATGGCCAATACCAGGCTAATCAGATGTATGGTCAATACCTGGCTAATAAAATGTATGGCCAATACCAGGCTAATAAAATATATGGCCAATACCAGGCTAATGAAATGTATGGCCAATACCAGGCTAATGAAATGTATGGCCAATACCAGGCTAATGAAATGTATGGCAAATATCAGGCTAATGAAATGTATGGCCAATACCAGGCTAATGAAATGTATGGCCAATACCAGGCTAATGAAATGTATGGCCAATACCAGGCTAATGAAATGTATGGCCAATACCAGGCTAATGAAATGTATGGCCAATACCAGGCTAATGAAATGTATCGCCAATACCTGGCTAATTAAATGTATGGCCAATACCTGGCTAATAAGATGTATTGTCAATACCTGGCTAACAAGATGTATTGTCAATACCTGGCTAATGAAATTTATGGCCCATACTGGCTAATAAGATGTATTGTCAATACCTGGCTAATGAAATGTATGGCCAATACCTGGCTAATCAGATGTATGGTCAATACCTTGCTAATGAGAAGTATGATCAATATCTGGCTAATAAAATGTATGGCCAATACTTGCTTATAAGATGTATTGTCAATACCTGGCTAATGAGAAGTAAGGCCAATACCTGGCTTATGAAATGTATGGTCAACACCTGGCTATATAGATGCATGGTCAATACCTGGCTAATGAAATGTATGGCCAATACCTGGCAAATATGAGATGAATGGTCAATACCTGGCTAATGAGATGTATTGTCAATACCTTGCTGATGAGAAATATGGTCAATACCTGGCTAATGAGATGTATTGTCAATACCTTGCTGATGAGATATATGGTCAATAACTAGCTAATGAGAAGTATGGTCAATACCTGGCTAATGAAATGCATGGCCAATACTGGCTAATAAGATGTATTGTCAATACCTGGCTAATGAGAAGTAAGGCCAATACCTGGCTAATGAAATGTATGGTCAACACCTGGCTAATGCGATACATGGTCAATACCTGGCTAATGAATTGTATGGCCAATACCTGGCTAATGAGATGAATGGTCAATACCAGGCTAATGAAATGTATGGCCAATACCTGGCTGATGAGATGAATGGTCAATACCTGGCTAATGAGATGAATTGGCAATACCTTGCTGATGAGATGTATGCCAATACCTGGCTAATGAGATGGGCAAGCCGGGTTATATTTTTGTTCCTGCTACCCGGGTACCCGTTCTGCGGACAGGTGGAACGGGTGAATGACTCTGTGTGTGTGTGTGTGGGGGGGGGGGTCCAAATCTAGCCCATGAGGGGGTCTTAGTTTGAGGACTCCTGATCTATTTACTGCCTCGAAAGGGCGTGCTTCTTTTCTCAACTGTTCACCAGGCTAATCAGATGTATGGTCAATACCTGGCTAATAAAATGTATGGCCAATACCAGGCTAATAAAATATATGGCCAATACCAGGCTAATGAAATGTATGGCCAATACCAGGCTAATGAAATGTATTGCCATACCAGGCTAATGAAATGTATGGCCAATACCAGGCTAATGAAATGTATGGCCAATACCAACCTAATGAAATGTATGGCAAATATCAGGCTAATGAAATGTATGGCCAATACCAGACTAATGAAATGTATTGCCAATACCAGGCTAATGAAATGTATGGCCAATACCAGGCTAATGAAATGTATGGCCAATACCAGGCTTATGAAATGTATGGCCCATACCAGGCTAATGAAATGTATGGCCAATATCAGGCTAATGAAATGTATGGCCAATATCAGGCTAATGAAATGTATGGCCAATACCTGGCTACTAAGATGTATTGTCAATACCTGGCTAATAAGATGTATTGTCAATACCTGGCTAATGAAATTTATGGCCAATACTGGCTAATAAGATGTATTGTCAATACCTGGCTAATGAAATGTATGTTCAATACCTGGCTAATCAGATGTATGGTCAATACCTGGCTAATGAGAAGTATGGTCAATACCTTGCTAATGAAATGTATGGCCAATACCAGGCTATTGAAAAGTATTGGCAATACCAGGCTATTGAAATGTATGGCCAATACCTGGCTAATGAAATGTATAGCCAATACCAGGCTAATGAAATGTATGGCAAATACCTGGCTAATGAAATGTATGGCCAATACCAGGCTAATCAGATGTATGGTCAATACCTGGCTAATGAAATGTATGGCCAATACCAGGCTATTGAAATATATGGCCAATACCAGGCTAATGAAATGTATGGCCAATACCAGGCTAATGAAATGTATGGCCAATACCAGGCTAATGAAATGTATGGCCAATACCAGGCTAATCAGATGTATGGTCAATACCTGGCTAATAAAATGTATGGCCAATACCAGGCTAATAAAATATATGGCCAATACCAGGCTAATGAAATGTATGGCCAATACCAGGCTAA
>CAXITT010000289.1:408352-442379 GCA_964033795.1 Lymnaea stagnalis
GTCTACCATATTTTCCATTTAATGCATATTGGCTGTGTTGCTCACGGTTGAAATGGGTTGAAAGACTTTGACATTGTATGCTTGTAATTAGTTTTTGCAGTGTTGCGTTTGTTTTAAATGTGGTAAATTATAGATTTGTTTTTTGTTGACTTTGTACCGGGCTTCGAGCCTTTGGGGATGAAGCGTGTTTTTGAAATGAACTTTATTATTATTATTATTATTATTATTAAAATCTTGTAGCAACGAAGTTACTTGTTACGTCAATGTTGTATCAATATGAGTATGGCCTAATGTAGCTTGTTACGTCGATATTGTATCATTATGAGTATTGTCTAATGTTGCTCTTCTTCTTGTACTTGCTTATCCAGCGTTCCTAATTATCATTACAATACTTTTCGTTTTATTAAAAGCATGGGGCCAAATTCCATACTTTGCATCACAATATTTATTTATAGAATATATAATGTCTCACACTATAAAATAAATCTCCTGATGGGAGAAAACATAATCATCACCATCTTGTTACTTCATATAGATAATAATTCACACAGATTTGTGGGACAACTATCACGATGCTATAAGATGTGCATTAATCACGGCAAGCGCCTATATTACTCAAAATCTATCTCTTCCCGTCTACTCGTACTTCTGCGCATAACAAATTAATGTATCTAACTTCCTGTTCATACTAAATTGCGATACATTATGCGAAACAATTCATTATGTTACTAATTGAGCTGTGACAAATATATATGGTTTTATTTACACAAAGGGAATTGGATTATTCCATCACTGCACTGATTTCCTGTATCACCACACCACACCCTCAGAAGTGGGGAAAAAATAATTAATTCAGCTTTTCGGCAATATATCACCAAGTGGAATCAATGAAATCCCCGTTATTTCTTTTCTTATTTCATATATATTACCTTTTTCCAAAATATTTTTGTCCGTTAAGTTTTTTTTATCCCACAGTAATAATGCATGAATTCATTTCCTACCTGTAATCTTGGTTTGGCAAAACCCACCTTCAAGCAAAAGACATAAATGGGCAACTCCAAACACTGACTTTTTTTGAATTAATTTCTATTTTTTGTTGTTTATTCATATGTCCTGTCTGCCGTGGAAGGCTCTTGACCGAAACGTACTTCTGTAATTGTCCTGTTCATATATTTCAAGCTCCCACGTTCCTTGTTCCGCCGCCATTTTTTTCACACAGCTTGAACGCAGTCCTTCACTTATTATCCTTCATTTACACACATTTTTTTCACATAAATATGCTTAAAAGCCTTATGGCAGCCCATATCCCGTTTTTGAGTTTAATAATGCTGGAAACACTAGGCTGGTCACCATTGGAGGAACGACGACGACAATCCAGGCTCTCCATGATGTACAAGATAAATAATGGGCTGGTACACTGTTCCAGTATTAAACAGAAACTCGTCCCTCTCCCACATAGAGAGCGACGAGGCCATGACAGGCAATTCAGGCTCATACCAGCAAGAGGCCAGTATAGGAGCTGCTCATTCCTGCCCAAGACAATCAGGGACTGGAAAATCTTTGAAAAGGAACGGTTGAGGCGACACCACTAGACACATTTGTGTCTTTTGTCTCAAGCCATCAAACCACTAGTGCATGATTCCCTCAAAAAGTGGCACTGGAAATCAGTGAAATTTCCTCATCAACACCAGAACAGAAACATTGCAAATCCCATCTACATGCATAGGAGCCAAAATGATCAATAAATTGTTCGTGGGCCCTTAAGGTATAGAAGAAGAAGAAATTGGCCTATGCGGTTTAAGCCACACGTTTAGGAAATTGTCATCACTTTCAAACTGTTTATTATTCTTTATCTTTTTTATTATTATTCTTTGTAAAATGAAAGAAGAATTTTATTTAAAACTCAATAAAATGTTTCTTTTTTGAAATACAAAAGTGATACATAATTAATACACATTTGATCCTCCCCCTGCTGGTATCTAGAAAACCTCAAAGAAGGAAAATCGAAGTTCAACAGGGTAAACTGCCGCTTAACTCTGCGTCAACCCAGTAATAGCAGCCTTGCAGGGGGCACAAATAGATCACAAGAGGTTAACCGAATCACAAGTGATTCTCATTTTATTTTCCGTGGCGTTTTTAACTGTTGGGCGTGTCCAACTCGAAATCCAGTGCTCGCGGGTCAGGGCATTGCGTCACGGACCCAATGATGCTCCTTCTTTTTTTTTTTTTTTTTTTTTTTGGGTTGGGGACGGGGCGGTGGTGGGGTTGTGGTGTAATCTTATAGGTCATCTGTATTCTATTTTAGGGTTTAATTCCTTTATCAATACTTGTTGAATCGTGACCGAGTCTATTGATTGTTTTTGGATCCTGTGCAGAAAAAGCGCAACTGAAACGTGTTAAAATGTTCATCATGAAAGGGAATTAAAAACATTTAAATCAAAAACAAAGGAAATAACAAACTCCATTTTTAAAAAAAACATTGACAATGACATTACCTTGTTGTATAAGATGATTATTGGATGTTTCTAGACTAAGTTGTAGTAAATTTATTTGTTCAGACAAAGAATAAAAAAATAAATTTAAAAAAAAAACGAATCTCTTCAGGGTCAGGGGTTCTCAAACGTTTAGAGTGAATGTAAGGTTTACGATATTCGATGCTGTAGCGACGAAGAAAGTGCGCTCGGCGATGACTCGGACCAACGTGTCAGTACGTACATCTGCACACCCACGTCAGTTCCAAGAAATCCGCGGCACACCACAAGTTTAAACTAGCGTCAGCGGCACACCTAGCGTCAGCGGCACACCTAGCGTCAACGGCACACGTCAGCGGAACACCTAGCGTCAGCAGCACACTTAGCGTCAAAGGCCACACCTAGCGTCAGTGGCACATCTCGCGTCAGCGGCGGCACAGCGGTTGCGGGGCTCGGATGTAGGGGAAGAGCTAACATCGTGTCTTGATCTTATGTAAATATTTTTGTCTTATAGTAAGTTCAAGGGCTGTAGGTTGGATCAATAAATACCACACATCCTCTTCGTGCGTCCGTGGCTAGGATTGTATGTCTGGTGAATGTGACCTTCGTATGCGGTTAAACTAAAGCCTAAATATATGGAAGAATGAAAATAAATATCACTGTTTCATTTATTTTTTTAAAAACTTAGACAACATAAAGGACATACTTTGAAAAATTATTTTTATGTAATTACTTTTTTTTTTTTAAAACACACTACAATATTCAAACATAATGCCGGAACACAAGCTGTATAACATATTTGGTCGAGTTTTTAATCGAAGCCCCAAATAAACCGATTTCTGCAGTAGAAGCGGATTTGAAACTTAACCGGCCTTCTACCGTAACATTCGTAACAGTAAATATCTAGCCTTTCAACTGGTGTTACCTGTAAATAAGTTGATAAGACACAAAGAAATTGATGAAAAAAAAACAACAAAAAAAACAAACAATATATGTTGAGCAGGGCAGGATAAACCATTAGGCAAACAAGGCATGTGCCTAAGGCACCAAGCATTTGGGGGGCACCACAAGTCCTGAAGAAAAATGTGTATATTGTCCTGCTAGCGTAATTGCATGGCATAAGCAAATCGCAAATGTAATATTGATTCGTACATTATTTAACCTTGGTCCCACAACCCGGGGGTAACATAACGCCCACCCATTTTTTTCTCTATTTTTTGTTATTTCTCTTCAAGGCTTTTTGTGCTATTTTTTAAAACTTTTCTGGGATATGTTGATGCTACGTAACGCATTAATGCGTAGCGACAAATTCACTTCCGTTTTGGTCTGCTAGTGAAAACAATTGTGAATAATGCTAATATGTCGACTTGTCAATGAATGACATGACATTTGCATAACTTGCATAACGGCTTAGAAATACTTTGCATTTTTGAACCGATGGGCCACCCATGTGGGTTTGTGCCCAGGGCACTAAGATGGCTTAATCCGGTCCTGATGTTGAGATTTAATTTTGACTCGACCTCAACAGCCATCAGCGAACCCACAGCTAAAGTTCATGATTTGGCATATACAATAATAAAGGTGCTTATGGTCGATTTTGACTCACGATCTAATCTATCTATCTAATCTATCTAATCTATCTATCTATCTATCTATCTATCTATCTATCTATCTATCTATCTATCTATCTATCTATCTATCTATCTATCTATCTATCTATCTATCTATCTATCTATCTATCTATCTATCTATCTATCTATCTATATATCTATCTATCTATCTATCTATCTATCTATCTATCTATCTATCTATCTATCTATCTATCTATCTATCTATCTATCTGTCTATCTGTCTATCTATCTATCTATCTATCTATCTATCTATCTATCTATCTATCTATCTATCTATCTATCTATCTATCTATCTATCTATCTATCTATCTATACAGATATATATGGGAGACCAAATCTAATCAGGAGTCAAGGTTCTCCTGCGAGAAATGACACCGAGTCAGTCATTTGATGAAGTGTAAATAAATCAATATGAGATCATAAAAAATTGCTATAAATAATTACAATGTAACTACAAAAAACACGAATAAAGCATTGAAATGTTGTTTTGAATGTAACAAGTGTTTCGAGCATCAAGTTGGAACCCAAATCTATGGGGATTATATGGTTATTGTAACACAAAAATTAGTATCAAGTATAGATTGACCAAGTTTACTACACTACATTAAAAGCCCCCCCCCCCCTCCTCCTCCCCCGAAAACGGTAATTTTATTCAACTGATTTACGTGAATCAACAGAGAAGTGCATCACGGCGTATTATTATGTCTGAGCCGCCACCGTGCTTTTTACACTTCATTAAGTCCATCTAACGCCCATTAAGTTATAGGCATCTGGGTAGCTGATTCAAGGCCATACGCTCGTTTGCATGCGATGGCTGTAGATATATATATATATTAAAATGTCCATACATTTTTATTCTATGTAAGTAGACATCGAAGGAACAGACGAACCTAGTTAGATAAATTAACCACTCAAATTGAAACTTTGTAACAGCAGGTGAGCTGCAACCTATACCTAGAGTTCGTCTACACCCATTTAGATACATATCAAAGGATTAAATTATTTCGGTCCTAACTTGAAGAGAGAGAATTCGCCCTGATCGAGCTGATCTTAGGTATCTGTGATCAAGGGGTTAGGATGTGATCTTAGGTATCTGTGATCAAGTGGGTGGGATGTGATCTGAGTTATCTATGATCAAGTGGGTGGGATGTGATCTGAGTTATCTTTGATCAAGTGGGTGGGATGGGATCTGAGTTATCTTTGATCGAGAGGGTGGGATGTGATCTGAGTTATCTGTGATCAAGAGGGTGGGATGTGATCTGAGTTATCTTTGATCAAGAGGGTGGGGTGTGATCTGAGGTATCTTTGATCAAGAGGTGGGATGTGATCTGAGTTATCTTTGATCAAGAGGGTGGGGTGTGATCTGAGTTATCTTTGATCAAGAGGGTGGGGTGTGATCTGAGTTATCTTTGATCAAGAGGGTGGGATGTGATCTGAGTTATCTTTGATCAAGAGGGTGGGATGTGATCTGAGTTATCTTTGATCAAGTTTGTGGGATTTATCATCATATTTTCAATTTTTTTTTTAGTCTAACCACAACATTTTTCTTCAAACAGTTCTTCAAGTAAAGGATGTTTTGTTTTTGTGATATTCGTCTCTCTCTCTCTCTTGATTAGTCTTTTTATTCGGTGTTTGATGTCAGACGATGAATTCCCACACCAGCAGGTAATACAGAAGTTTAGCAGGCTTCCAGTTGTTGCACTGCTGTAATAGCAGGTGAGTCACAGACATATACATAATGTCATCTATATCTATAACTGGTGTAACAGCTTGTGAGCGATGGACATACTCATGATGTCATCTATATCTATAACTGTTGCATCAGCAGGTGAGTCACAGACATATATATATAATATCATCTATATCTATAACTGTTGTAATAGCTGGTGAGCCACACACACGGAAATCCTTCTCATCCACTCTCAAAACAAACCTCTCCCTCCATCCGCTCCTTCTTCTATATCTATTGGAAACTCTGACATCACACTCTCTTCCTCTGCCAGAAACATTGGAGTCAATCTTACAGACACACTCTCCATGGACAAACATGTCACGAATATATTCAGATCAGCATATAACGAAATTAGAAAACTCAGCACCATTAGACACCTCCTCTCCTTTGATGCCACAAAAACTCTCGTCTCTTCACTCATTCTTTCAAAATTTGACTACTGTAACACTCTTCTCGCAGGCATTCCTCAAAACCACATAGACAAACTTCAGAAGGCACAGAACTCAGCATGCAGACTCATTTTTAAATCAAAGAAACATGACCACATTCAACCACACATGCGGCAACTCCACTGGCTTCCAATATCCTATCGCATCAAATACAAGTCTGCCAATCTATGCTTCAACTCTTTCACTGACCCTCACTTTCCTGTCTATCTCTTTGAACTGTTGCTTCCTTACATCCCCACAAGACAACTACGCTCTTCCATTGACAATAGAACCCTCTCAATCCCAAGAACCAAAACTAAGACCATCGGTGAACGCTCCTTCTACTTCGATGGGCCCATGTTCTGGAAACCGCTTCCCTTCCATATCCATCATTGTGAAACTTCGTCCACTTTCAAAAAGTCCCTTAAAACCCATCTGTTTAGGTTCGCCTATGACCTGTGATGCACCCTCCTTGCCCTGCCTCATTTTCTGTCTCGGGTTGATCCTGTAGTATAGGCCAAAACGTGTCTTCGTTTTATAGCCATTTTAATTGTTTGTATAGTATAGTAGTTACTATCCTAGTGTCCCATTTTTATTTTACTTAGTTTACATGTTTTTAATAATTGTAAAGCGCTTAGAGCTTTAAGGTAAGCGCTATATAATTTGCCTACATAAATAAATAAATATACATCATGTCATCTATATCTATAACTGGTGTATCAGCAGGCGAGCCACATACATATACATCATTTCATCTCTCTATATACGTCTCTTAAAAAAAATAGGATAGAATATATACAAAATCTCTACCCTGCATCAGCACCCCCCCCCCCCAACCACTGTGTAGTTCGGTTTTCAATGGGTACTGTATCTGATCAAAAAATAGGATAGAATATATACAAAATCTCTACCCTGCATCAGCACCCCCCCCCCAACCACTGTGTAGTTCGGTTTTCAATGGGTACTGTATCTGATCTGAGAAGAACCATGTGACGTCAGGGCAGGGCAGTCCACAATCCTCTTGTGGCAGACTACCCCACACGCCTGCCTTGCATCAAAAGCTGACTAAATATAGCATCGAATAGCTGAGTACAGAAATGTATCCAGGCTGAGTTAGATAACAAACCTACGAGCTAATACCTAATTGCTTTCTCTCTAATGACCAGTTCCTCCTTTAAATCATGCTTCATTAATGTGTTGAACTCAATTTGTAAAAGAAGCGACTTATCTTGTACGGCTTCAATCAACAACATTCTTTGATTAGAAGCGTACACAAATGATCGATGAATCGTCTTACAATTCAATCATGATGTTGATTTGATTAACCATCCATGTATAAATTGATCAATTAATAAACCTTTAAGATAAGGAAAGTGGGGGGGGGGGAGGGGGGAGGGGGGTTGCTGACAGGAAAACAGCTCATCTTTGATACCCTAACCCCGCCCACCAACCTTGTGATTTTTGGCGTGCGAAAACAACATCATCTCATTGAGTCTGAGGATGCCCAAAATACAAAAAATCTTTTAAACAGCTGCAAAGAAATAATTTAGACTCCAATGCCTCCACGATTGCACCCCCTTATCAACCCATTATAAATGTTATAGTGACTTTTCTACTACTTTAAATCTTGAGGGTCCACGATCAATGTATTGATCATTCTGGCTCCTATGTTTTTTGAGGGGGCTTTCGAAGTTTCTGTGCATGGTTTGATTAGGATACTTCATTGGTTGCAAGGGCTACACAGCGATGATATTAGGAACTTGGGGTTGGGAGGCAGGAGGCAATATACGCAAATGTGTCAAGTGTTGTCTCCAGGCAAGAGGCAATAGACGCAAATGTGTTAGGTGTTGTCTTAAGGCAGGAGGCAATAGACGCAAATGTGTTAGGTGTTGTCTTAAGGCAAGAGGCAATAGACGCAAATGTGTTAGGTGTTGTCTTAAGGCAGGAGGCAATAGACGCAAATGTGTTAGGTGTTGTCTTAAGGCAGGAGGCAATAGACGCAAATGTGTTAGGTGTTGTCTTAAGGCAGGAGGCAATAGACGCAAATGTGTTAGGTGTTGTCTTAAGGCAAGAGGCAATAGACGCAAATGTGTTAGGTGTTGTCTTAAGGCAAGAGGCAATAGACGCAAATGTTCAAAGTACTGTCTCAAGGCAAGGGATAATAGACGCAAATGTGTTAAGTGTTGGCGCCTCAACTGATGACTCTCCCGGCATCCATCAATTCATCAAGGTGTGGAACAATCAATTCATCAGTACTTCAGACTATCCGTTAGTGTATCCATTTAGCGATCCATCCACACACTCTTCCATCACTGCAACATCCACATATCCACCATTTTCAACGTTGTGATTAATGACTACGGTAACAGAACCCAACGGGCCTTTTATCATTGATTCAGTAAACCCTTGTTGAGATCAGAGATAATTTGTTTTATCTGATGACAGGACACATGTCTGGGGAAATCCACATCAATATCCACTACGATATCCACATCGATATCCACATCGATATCCACATCTTTGTGATAACTCTCGGAAGGATCATTGCGAGCGGCGTAACTAGCGTTAGTTGCACCGGAGCGAGGCAAAGATTTTTGCCGCTACTCTTCCACGAAAAAAGCTCTGCAGTTGGCCTTAAGTGCCGCCCCTACTTGTAAATAAAAAGTGCCACCCCGGGGTGGACCTCCCCCGCCGCACCCCCTTCCTACACCACTGATCATAAGTGGGTAGGAGCGAACACACAGTTTGGTAAAAAAATATTTTGAAAGTTAACAAACAATTTTTTTTGTGTAAGGGCTTCTAGTTGTTCCAGTAAAAAAATTAGGTTTGTATTTTATATTTTTTTTCTCACTGCTAATATTTATCGTTTGTCAAGTCCAGCAATTTTCTGGAATAGAGCTCATTTTCTCTATATAGTTTTATGAACTGATTTTTTTTTTGATTTTACAGATGTTGATTGAATTTCTTCATGATGTCATTTTACAGCTGAACACATTTTATCTTCGGTTTACTTAGAATAATTTATCCATTCTAAGCTGTTTTTTTGAGGTGGGGGTGGGTAAAAAAATGCACGAGAAGCTCAAACTATTTGAACAGACGTCACAATAGATTTTCATTTTTCCCTCTTGTGGTTTAACGATGAATTTCAGAGTTTAGTTAAATTCTCGAATCCTATCAATTGCTATTGACCTGTTTCTGAATTTATTATTTTAGTTATGCAAAATACAAATTCTCTAATGTACTTTAGCGTTTAAAAATGGGCGGTGGGGGCGCGGGGCGTGGGTGGGGGAGCGTTACAGTGGCTAATGTTTACTTCATTCTAATGTTTACTTTGCGGTCCTGGTTCAATAAAAGGAGGTACAATGATATTGCTTGCAATGAGCTTTATCTCCCCTGGCATTTATCACTCTCTCTCTCTCTCTCTCTCTCTCTCTCTCTCTCACACACACACACACACACACACTCACTCACTCACTCTGCGGTGCAACTTTTTAAAGTTCTCCTTCCTGCTTGTAACCTTCGACCCCCCCCCCTCTTTTTCGAAACGCCACACATGAAGAAAACAAGCGATTTTAGATGATAACAATAATACAAAATAGAAAGTATTCTTCTATTTCAAGCCTTGCCTCTATTCCTGCCATTCCGCTGGGACGTAAGCAGTGACGAACACCCCAGGTGGCGGAATCAATCTGAAAAGATCTTAAAATGGTTTGCCCGCTTTTAGCTTACGGTTTCAGAAAGGCAGTGACGCTAATTTTGTGTAACCCTGACCTCCCAAACTGTTTCAAGATATTCTTTTTCCATTTGAGTTTAAAAATAACTTACTTCGGGAATTTTTATGGCAACGCTTGCACCCAGTAAATTGAATTAAAGCACCTAGTTTACACTTCATTCTGCTGAATAACTTTAAAAAAAAAAGAAAAGACACTTTGGCGTGCTAGGATATAGTTAGAATTATGTCGCAATCTATCTGCAAACTGATACATTAAACAGGGCTGTTGTTGGAGCTAGGATTAGTGGGGGAAGTGTGTATGGGTGTGGGGCACTACAGAAACTCTCCAATGATGTTTATCGTTGAATGACAACTCTCTTCATGATGTGATTCTGAGGGTAGATGGGGAGTGTGATTGAGGAGTTCACTGAGGAAACTCAGCATGCATTACAAAGGTCACGTCGTGACGTTGTTTGGCCCTCCAGTTCAGGGGCGTAGCTGGGAGTATTTGGTTACGGGGGACAAATTTATTTTGAATCCCCCCCAATTCCGAAATCAAATACAGTGGAACCTCTCAAAACGAGTTTAATTCGTTCCAGACTCTTACTCGTTAAGCGAAACACTCGTTAAACGAAACAATTTTTTCCCATACAAATCAATGTAAAATACAATAATGCGTTCCATGCTGAAAAAATACTCATTTTTCAAAAAATTTTATTAACATTTATTCAAATAAAATTACTTATGAATTGTTAAGGAGTGTAAAAACTTGGAATACTATTAAGATTTGAAACAAAAAAGTAAATAAAAATATGAATTTATGACAATTAATTAATCCTATTTAACTAGGAAACTGTCTAAAGACATTTGTTTTTGCCGACGCTTCAAAATTTGACGAAAATGTGTCACAGCATTATCATTGAATAAATGTGTAGCACGAATAGCCACGCCCACACCTTGTTCTCGCTTTTCAATGATTTTACTTTTCATTTCAACAGTTATTTTTTCTCTCTTATGATTGTCTTCTTGTGGTTTTTTTTTTTCAAAGACATTTTAACAGAGGTTATTACACTTTGCACATAAAAAAGTTACGAATACTGTCTTAATACAAAATTTGTAAAAGCTGGTGATTACACACGAAAACAATACGCTAACAGACCAAGTGCTAAACACAGACTAATGCAATGTTTCTCAACCTTCCTAGTGCCGCGACCCTTGAATAAAGTTTCTCGCGTCTTCGCAAACACCCCCCCCCCATCCCCCCCAGCAACCTAATTATTTTCGTTACTACTTCATAGCTGTAAGAATATGTGTTTTCAGATAGTCTAAGGCGACCGTTGGGAAAGGGCCGCGCTACCCCCAAAAGGGTCACGACCCACAGATTGAGAACCGCTGGACTAATGCATCGGCGCGGAAACCCCGGCTCACAAAAGAATGTCAGAAAAAAGGGACTTCCCCTTTCTGCGTAACTCGTTATGCGAAATCTCGCTCGTTAAGGCAGCAACTTCTTCACATTTTTTTGTGCTCGTTATGCGAATTACTCGTTATGAGAGGTGCTCGTTATGAAAGGTTCCACTCTATTTTGATTAAAAAATATCATCGAAGCAAATTTTTGAAGTCCCAACTAATCTGACGTGCTGGGTCAATGTCCCCCTCTGCCCCCGTTAGCTACGCATATGCACCTCTTTATTTAAATTTAAGTAATTTTTATTGACCAGAGAGGTAAATACTTTCTATCATTAAGTTAAATCTGAATTCAAATCTAGTTTAGAATTCAAATCTAGCTAAAATTCAAATCTAGTTTAGAATTCGAAGCGTCATAGCCTCTCTATTACACGCAGAATTGTGGATGCACGGTTGGTGAGGTGGTTTACCAGGGGAGACAAACTTAATTTAAATTTGGAGGTTACAGAGAAGCAAGTAATAGCATTTTTTAAAGTAGAAAAAATCTTATAGTTTATACTTTGTGTAGACACACATAAAGTGATTGGGAAAACCCGAAAAAATGCGCGCGCACACACACACACACACACACACAAAGAAACAACAACGCACGTATCGGTTGTAAGTCTTCAACGGGAGGAAAAAACAAACAAGAACGACAAAAGATAATAAAGAAACCACTTAGCTCAGACCGGAAGTTCAATTCTAAATATTTCAAATGGACATTTTGTCCACAGCTAATTTGTCGATGTGTTCTCTAGCAGCCGAAAAGAAGGAACTTAAACATCTGCTCACGAGAAGTCTAATCGATACATTTAACAATCAGTATCTCCTGATGTTATTATGTTTTTTTTTTAAAAGAAGAATCACAAAGGTATAGAGCAGCGGTTCTCAACCTGTGCGTCGCGACCCCTTTGGGGGTCGCACGAACCTTTCACAGGGGTCGCCAAATACCATCTGAAAACACATCCTCTACACTTTTAAAGTATCAACGAAAATAATAGTGTGGCTGGGGGTCAACACAACATGTGGAATTCTATTAAAGGGTCGCGTCATTAGAAAGGTTGGGAACCACTGGTATAGAGAATAAGAAAAGAAAGATGTCCAGGCAAAAGCGCGTCTCGATCATAGGAACGTACAGACCGACCCCGATTGTACCCGATTTGAGTCAGTAGCCTTTCTTGCCAATCATGCTGCGCTCCCGGCTTTTCAGGCCCTATACATTATCCCAGTAAAATAATCTCCGTTACAAGAATTCGACACGTCAATTTAAGTAGAAATGTTACATGAAAGGAACATCTCATATTCAAACAGTGTGCTTCAAAAAAAAAAAAAAAAAAAAAAAAAAAAAAAAAAAAAAACAACAAAAAAAAAAAAAATTAATAAAAAAAAAAAAAAAAAAAAAAAAAAAAAAAAAATTAAAATACTGTTATATAGTCATAATATAATAAACTAGAATATATGACCCGGTTTTGCCAGGATAATAATGCAAAGCATAGAGCGCCACATTCTATCTGCGAAGTCTTAGCATTTAAAAATCCATTTTCCCCGTATTGAATCTGGCTTTGATACAGTGTATCCACAAATAAAAAGAATTATAAATAATAATAATAAATGTAAATTCATGTCCTTATATATACAACCAATAATGTAAACATTATTGTAAATATCTATAATATAAACGAAACTTGCTATATTGGTATCCTTGTAAAAAAATGTAAACAAACTTTTTCCTCGCCTCTATACTATATGATCAAAAGATCTTAAAACGCAGAATTCTTATATTTAAAAACGAATCTTTTAACCAATTTTCACGTCTATTATAGAATATTTTTTTTAAATAAATACTTTTAATTTCACAAAATGTACACTTATTTCTCCGTGAGATTTACCTTTCGCAAAGTAGAAAAAAAAATAAATGTTATAATTTTGAAAAAAATCTTTACTTAATCATGTCTTATTTTATTACCTATTTAAACAAATAATTTTGGTCACATTTGAGTCAGAATAATAAAACTTAATGTGTTTATTTGGAGACCTTGTCCAGTGTTTAATAATTAAGCATGTGGCGTGTATATCGAACACAATATCTTTAAACTATGCCGTGATGAAGTATGCATGTTCAAAAGGTGTACGGGAAATTTTTTCTTCTTCCCGTTCTGATTTCACAATGCTCTTCAAAGAATGGGTTTAAAATTTGAGTGCGTTTCATCTTGCATCCTAATCTTGACGACTATTCATGAAGTAAATCCATTTGATTTCCCTCTTAATACAACATCGTTAAAAATATGTCATATTTATTTTCATAAAAGTTCACTTGAAACTGGTCCCTAGTTCTAATGCTCTGACACAACACATCGCCATTACAGCTATAACACGAATAGAATAACGAGGGATACATACTATGTGTATTGCATCTCATCATGGAATATTAAATAACTGATTAAATACAAGTTTTAAGATTCTACACCATCACCATATCACAGATAAGGTATGGATAAAGTACTTGATTTATATTCTGACCTTGTTTACGGAGCATATGTGGAAGCCATTAGGGAAGACGTTGGCTTGAGGGTAAACAGAGAAAAAATAATGTGGGCGAAAAAAAGTATAACTTAACCAAGCGTATGTAGAGAGATACGAGCCAATTATCCATCAATTAAAACGACGGGTCTTGATCAATTCACTTGGGGTCGTATGGTTGAGGTCTTCATCAGTTCACTTGGGGTCGTACGGTTGAGGTCTTCATCAGTTCACTTGGGGTCGTCCGGTTGAGGTCTTAATCAGTTCACTTGGGGTCGTCCGGTTGAGGTCTTCATTCCAGCAACAGCTTTAGATGTTGTTACAAACGTGGACTTTAAACTTTACATGAGCAGGGCCGTGACACTCAAAGCTTTCAGCCAGAGCAAAGCCTGAATTGAGATGATCTCTTCCCAAAATCATTTATATATGTGTATATATATTTATATAATATATTTATACACACACATTTTGCACACACACACAAAAAAAAAAAATAAAAAAAAAAAAAAAAAAAAAAAAAGAACATTTTGGCCCACCTTGAGGATAGGGCTACGGACGATTTCCCCCTTCCCACCCCCCCCCCCCCTTTTCAAGACCGAGTAAATTTATTTAGGTATATTTAATAAACGAATTAGAGTGTATAAGGGTTAAAATATAACTTTCATGACTAAATTATACCGTAAATTCTCATTGAATTTTTTTTTATTTTTAGCGTTATAAATATGACTATACCCAGATATGAAGAAAGTTCAATATCTTATGTAGTAGTTAAACTCCCTCAACTGACATGACGCTTCTCTGAACTAATGAAGGGTGATCATAACAAAAATGCTCTTTTGAAATTGCTTTATAAACTTAAATGTGTACGAACATTAACCGTGAAAGCAAGTTATGAAAGATAACTCAATAACATTTATACAAATTTAGACAAATAGATATTTTTTTTAAACGCAATAGCATCTATACAGATTTAGATACATAGATTTAAAACTCAATATCATTTATACAGATTTAGTGAAATAGATCTATACCCGATAGCATTTTTACAAATTGAGATAAATAGAGTCATAACTCAAAAGCAATTATACAGATTTAATAGACTTATAACTCAATAGTTTTGATGCAGATTTTGAGAAATAGATTTGACAGAGAGTCCCCCGTCCTCCCCCTCCCCCCAAACCCATTACAAAAGATAGAACAAAATGTTTGTTAAAAATCATATACATATATATATATATATATACATATAAAAAGTGAAAGTTTCTTTGTTTGATTGTGGCTGGCTGGATTTGTTCCACGTCACGTTTTTACATGGATTGATGGATCTTGACCAAACTTGGCACATATATCCATCATTATCCCGAAGGAACTCTTATGGGGTTATGAGCTTTTGAAAACATTCCGTTTGGGGCCGGGGGCCCCAAATTTGTTTGTTTCCTTATATGAGCTCTATAAATAAAATTAACAACAAATACTCCTACAAGAGTTGATGGATCTTGACCAAACTTAGTACACATTCACTGGATTATCCATATTCATATACCGAAGGGTACTGAACTCATAACATCCATTCCTCTGGGGTTGGGGGGGTTCCCGTTTCATTTTTCTTATATAATCAATATAAATATCAATAGGCTTAGACAACACTACAGAGGGGTAGCGAGGGGGGGGGGTCCAGGGGGGACAGAAGTCCCCGGGTGCCAGCTCGTTAGGGGCGCAAAAATGTGCTTTGATATTATTTTATTGATGAAAGTAATGGGTTTGAGAGTTGAGAAAAAGAAAAAGGTGCGCTTGAAAATGAACGGGACCGCGCCGAGATCAGTGTCAGAAGTGGCTCGAGGTCCCAAACGGATCAGGGGCCACACCGGGATGGGATCCTAATGCAATCCCGGGCCACGCCGGGTATATAGGCTAGTATTATTTAAAAATCTATAGGGGAAAAAGTGTTGTGTGCTAATGTCATGCTGTCTTCAAAGAAATGTTAATGTTATATTCTGTTGAAAACTATTTTAGCTTCACACTGGAAACCTTTGCCATAAAAATGGGATGAATATTTAAAAAAAAAAAAAGAATTAAAAGGAGAACAAAATAGCTGTCAGATGAGAATTCAATCTCGTCATTATAATGAAATTTTGAGCCGTCGGTCGCGTCCATGTTCACCCTTACGCTGTCAGACTCTGGTAGCAATCAATTCTATTTTTAGTTTCCCAGCAACGGTTGGGTCGAGGCTACTCTATCAAACAGTATATAATTTAAAATTGATCACTAGGATTTTTATTTCATTTCAAGTCGAGCATTTTTAAAGTGCGGCTGTCTTAAAAAAAGATATATACATATATATGTGTTTTGAAAAGTAGAGACGCTCTACCAAGGTAAACCTAGGATGAACTTACTCTACTGGTAAGAAAGTAAATTCTAACGTTTTAAAACACACAACAAATATATTCTAAGTTAAACAATTGACTGACTTGGACGAACGAGAAGCCGTGATGAAGGTCTCTAAATGAAATCTCACAATGTTGTTTTGATAAACACAGGTACCATTGTAGTTTTAAAAAAATAACACATTTTCAATACCATTCCAACAAATATGAACATAGTATCTCAGGCTCTGGTTTCGCAAAATAAAATAATAAAAAATGCCTGTGCCTCACTCAAACAATAGCTCTCTACACCAGGCTTCCATCTGCCACTTTCAGCATTAGAGGCTGGCTAATGGCGCATTAGTTGCTATTTTCTGTCACTTAAGTAACGTTTTAAAGTCGATATTTCAAGGTTTAGCGTGAAGGTAAAGACGCTTGATGGCGGATTAAATCTACTTAAGTGACGGTGTAAACCCAAGACTTAATTAGAAACTTTTACTCGCTTTCTGAAAAAAATTAATTTTTGGATCTAGTTTCTTGCAAAATTCGGCTTCGTGGGACGTCATGCAAAAACGTCTAGACGGTGGTTTATTCAAAGGGATTTCCCCATAAAACATGGATAGCAGAAGTACATCAAAAAACGAATTGCATCAAAGAATGAAATTGTCTTGAGGGTAACTTTAATCCTGTAAATGGCGACACGATAAGGCTCAATCCTGGATTACGTTTGATGCACTTGTTGGTCATCCCCTGTGGAACTTATTTTAAAACAAATTTTGATTCCAGCAAACACACAATTTGCTGCAACGGCAAAATTTCAACCCAACGACACACACACACACAAAAAGTATCTCTTATAAAGACAACACCATTGTTTCTATACTGTACCGCGTTAGTGTAGCTGTTTTGGAAACTCTGCTGTGCTGAGTTGAATTTTTTTTTCAACAGATTCTTATTAACCGAATCGTCTGTTAAGGGTGGTCTTCTTGATTGAAGCCCCATTTAAATGTGAGACCACCCCCCCCCCTCTATCGGTCCCCAGAGCTCAACTCAACCCCCTTGGGATTAAGGCACTCACCGTAGCGCCCATTTCACAAATGAAACACATCATCTTGGCTGAGACCCTGTATTAATGCCCATTTTCTAGTGATTAGAGTCGAACATGGCGGATTGAGATACATTTCTCAATGAGACAGGTGTTGTTTAATAAAGGGTGTCTGATTGGTGTTGTTTAATCAAATGGTGTGCTAAGGAGACGGGTGTTGTTTAAACAAGGGTGTCTTAAGAAAAAGTTGTTGTTTTTTTTAAGCAAAGGGTGTTTTAAGGAGACGGGTGTTGTTTAATCGAGGGTGTCTTAAGGGGGCAGGTGTTGTTTAAGCAAAGGGTGTTTTAAGGAGACGGGTGTTGTTTAATCGAGGGTGTCTTAAGGAGGCAGGTGTTGTTTAAGCAAAGGGTGTTTTAAGGAGATGGGTGTTGTTTAATCGAGGGTGTCTTAAGGGGGCAGGTGTTGTTTAAGCAAAGGGTGTTTTAAGGAGACGGGTGTTGTTTAATCGAGGGTGTCTTAAGGGGGCAGGTGTTGTTTAAGCAAAGGGTGTTTTAAGGAGACGGCTGTTGTTTAATCGAGGGTGTCTTAAGGGGGCAGGTGTTGTTTAAGCAAAGGGTGTCTAAAGGAGACAGGTGTTGTCTAAGCAAAGGGTGTCTTAAGAAGACGGGTTTTGTTTAATCAAAATGTATCTGAAGGTCGTTTAATCAGAGGGTGTCTTAAAGAGACGGGTGTTGTTGATTTATATTCGGGGTTGGAGGGTTGTCTATGGGGGTTAAGGCTGCTGCAGATGTAATTATTCAAACCCAAGTTTGAGTTGTTTGTTTCCAAAAAAAACATTTTCATCCGGTTAAGTTATCTAAATTATTTTCTGGCAAAATGAAATTTCGGAAACGAAGTTTTCTTGTATATATTTAAATCGAAAATACAATTTTTAATGACAGACCGTGTCGCACCATCCCACTCTTAGACATTGGTTGCACAGAAAGTTGATAAGGAACGACTTCATAGTACAACCCTATGAAGTTTTAATAACTTTTTGGACGCAACTCTACACACACTGGACGACCATATACCACATACGGCTCAGTTTGACTATGTTCGCTTCTATGGATGTGATGTAGTATTTTATCAGCATCCACACGCTCCTACAAAAAGGACAATCCAGATGGTCCGGACATTTTGCAAGAATGCCAGTCAGCAGACTTCCAAAACGACTAATGTTTGGTGAATTCTCCAGTGGGAAACGTTCTGCTTGTCGGCAGAAAGAAAGAAAAAAAACGCTTTCTGCAAGGACTACCTAAAAGCTTCAATCAAATCGATTGATCGTGATTCAGGGGAGACACTGGGCACGGACCGTGCAAGCTGGCCTTGGCAGACTCACTGTCGTAGCAAGTCGCTCAGAGAATAAGAGCACCGCCCAAGCCCAAAGAGCAAGGAAAAGCAGAATTGACCCAAATCCTCCTCATAGAGCCCTTAACAACGTGTGTCCCACGTGCGGGAAAGCTTCCCGGGCACAAATAGGACTGCGAGGTTAGCTGAGTACACATCGTGCCATATGACTTTGGTCATCTACGCATGCGCAGCACGAACAACAACAACTACAATTTAGTATTTTCATTTGATCTGCGTGACCAGAGGGGAAACAAAAACAAGGCTCGCAACACAATTTGTCAAGGTCATACCTCGTGACCTATACGGGGTTCCTGTGGAGTTTGGTTTAAAATCCCTTTATTCCGAGAGCTGGAATTAAAATAATAGTAAATGTCTAGAGAAAGTGTATATATATATATATCTACTCAAATAACTTGACAATGACAATCTATCAAAAAAACTTGGGATATTCAAGACGTTTCATTTTTCTCTCTTGGTCTGCAATTTTTTCATAAGATTTTTTTCAGAACCGAGCGATTCCAAAGATAAATGAATAACAGCTTTTCCGTGCACGTACTAGAAGGTACATCAAAATAAAGTTTGTTTAATGATTTGTTCTTACATCATATTCTCTAAATAAGCTGAAACACGTGACGGAAATTGTGTTCGAAAATACAGTTCATGAGGATGTTGGGTCTTGTGATAAATAGTACTTTTGAAGTCAGGGTGGGAGAAAAAAAAAGGTGAAAATTTGTACCTGGGGAGGTGAAAAGGAGAAACTTTCGGATTGCGTTTTTAAAAAAAAAAAATGTTTATTACCAACAATGTATATAGGTTACCCATTAAATCTTAAGAATTGAAACCGTCGATTGAAAAGGGGACCATTAGAGCACGAAGGGTGGGCTAAGTGGGTCAACTGCTTCTGATAACATGTTTGTAAATATTAATAACCAACAATTTATTAAAGATGCGTGTGTGTGCCCGTGGGGTGGGGGGGGGTGGGGATCAATTTTGTGAGTTCATTTAAGGTACGTCACTTGTATCTTTTGGCTGGCGCATACGGTTTCATATTTAGGCTTTATTCTAAAAGTACCTTCATTTCTTTCTTTATTTTTTTGAGGGGCCGAATTTTCGGCAAGAGGCGTTGTGTTTTGGGGTTGGTTTTTTTTTGCTCGGACGGACACCCCCTTCCCCCCCCCCCACAATCCTCCTTCGCTGCTCTTCACTGTCATGTTTTGGGGTTGGTTTTTTTTTGCTCGGGCGGACACCCCCTTCCCCCCCCCCCCACAATCCTCCTTCGCTGCTCTTCACTGTCATTACTATTACAGATGAATTGATATTTTTGTACGTCTCATATTGTCATACTGACTCAAGTGTTGCACTTATATGTTTTCCACAAAAAAAAAATGTTTAATATACTTTTAAAGATCTCAAACGCCATTGCGATGCAAGTGTATCCAAAATTCAAGTACATATATATACATATAAATATATGTTAAAGGTATAGTTTTATTATTTTAAATGCTGCGAAGTTCTCCTTGTTTGTTATATTTGTTTTGAACATTTTCATCATTGACATTAACCCTTAACTTCGCTTATTTTTGTTCCCCCCTTTACCCCCCCCCCCCCCCCCCCCCCCCCCCCCCCAAAATATATGTTAAAGGTATAGTTTTATTATTTTAAATGCTGCGAAGTTCTCCTTGTTTGTTATATTTGTTTTGAACATTTTCATCATTGACATTACCCCTTAACTTCGCTTATTTTTGTTCCCCCCTTTACCCCCCCCCCCCACGCCGTCTGCCCCAAACTAAAAACACAAACACAAACACAATCTTGGTTTCGCCTGCAATCTGATTTGAACATGTCCGCGAGGATACAGAGGGACAGCAGTGTGTACCCAAGGGGAAATACGCGATAAACACGGGGAAAGTGTTGGAGAGATAGTCAGACCAAAGCGAGAAGTGGAGTTAAAAGTGCGTACATGTATAAACAAGGGCGACCTACAACATAAAAGGTGTACAAACAAGGGCGACCTACAACATAAAAGGGAGATGCATAGATGTTATAGATCAAAGATGGGGGAACGAAAAAAATGTGAAAGAGGAAGAGAGAGAGAGAGAGAGAGAGAAGGATTGGAGAGGTGGAGAGAGAGATTGAAGAGGCGGAGAGAGAGATTGGAGAGGTGGAGAGAGATTGGAGAGGTGGAGAGAGAGATTGGAGAGGTGGAGAGAGAGATTGGAGAGGTGGAGAGAGAGATTGGAGAGGTGGAGAGAGAGATTGGAGAGGTGGAGAGAGAGATTGGAGAGACGGAGAGAGATTGGAGAGACGGAGAGAGAGATTGGAGAGACGGAGAGAGGTAAGCGAATTGAATCGACGTTTTTTTTAAAAAAAATCCAAATTGGAGGCTGAAACAATTATCCTACAAAACTTATGATTAAAATAATGATTATGATTATTACAGGCACAACAGTCTAGAGGTCTTAGTAAAACCGCCCAATGGATCACACTCATAGACATTTACACTAGAAATTACAAACAAATGAAAAGCGTGACGAAACATAGACAATTACATTGTGGGCGAGCAATGCCATGAAACTCTAGTGGTATCGTGCACTCCAAGTCGATACCTATTATAGGTAACGATCCGATCGATTACACGTGGGAGCAAAAGGAGGGGAGGTGGGGCAGATGAGTCCAAAGTTTGACTAACGAACATTCCGAGGTTGGAGACCTGAAGAAAAAAAAAAGTAATTTAGGCGATATAGTTATCTACCTGTGACGTTTAAGGGTACTGGCTTTAACGCTGCTCACTAAGGGAGATGGATTTTACAGACTTAAGATATTCACATTAAATTTATGAACAGTTAACACTTGGACCGAGAGCTAGGGTCTTAGGAATTGAGGCAACACCTTGCGAAGTGATTTCACGGTCAACATCAACGAGTTGACGAAACTATGATCTGAAGAGTGACCTTGGGGGGGGGTGGCTTTGTTAAGGATGAAAACCACCACCAGAAACAATAGGGCAAAAGTATAAGACCATGGAACAATCCTAAGCTGATGGTGGGAACCCATTCCTTGATTGAAACATTAAAAAAATTTCCCAAGCTGAAATACATAATTAGACATATCTATTCTTAGGCTGATGAGATTAGAATGCCACTGTAAAAAGTAAATAGTGCTACCTTTGTCGAGAACTGAAAGATTGTTATTTTAATAATAGTCTAGTAGATGATTTTAAAAAAAAATTATTATTATTTTTTTTTAAAAAGACTTTGCACCAAACACGAGTTCACACGCACTCAAATGTAGAAAATACATGGAATTTAAAATTTCTTAAAATGCATTCAGCAAAGAAAGTCTGTGCAGACAATATGTTCAAAAATTTTAATAAAACATCTTTAAGTTTGGTCTACATTCCATTCGAATATTTTGGCTGCTTAGAGTTCTTACTCATCTACACTCTGTAAAGTCTTTCTTTGCGTCTTGCATTTTAAATAAAAACCTTATAAAATATATTCTACTTTTTAGTGTGTTTTATCTTGTCTTTAATAGAAAGTCTTTTTTTTTAAAGTTAATGTGTGTGTGTTTGTGTGTGTGTGTGTGTGTGTGTGTGTGTGTGTGTTCTTGCTGTTGTTGTTATTGATGGTGATCGTAAGAAGTGTACTAGCATTGATTGGTTGGTTGGAAAGAATCAGCTAAATTTGACCTTGTTTAAATAGTAACGGTTGATCGTAAATGCCGATTGGAGATTATGTAGGGGCTAAAGAGACAGAGAGAGAGAAATAAAGTGATAGAGTTAGGGGGAAAGGTAGATTGAAATAAGAGCAGTGATTAGTGAAGACTGAGTAAGAAAGAGAGAGAGAGAGAGAGAGAGAGAGTATTATATAGTTTGAGAGAGGTGGAAAGAGACGGAGAGAAAGAGAAAATAGAAAGCTAAAGAATGAGAGGTGGAGAGACAGACAGAGAAATATGGGCAGGCGAATTACGCTTTCTCGCTGATGACGTCAATGAAAACCATACATTACTTGGGTAGAAGAAGAAAAAACGAAACTATACACAGAATGGCCGCTGCGAAATCAGTCGTCGCTCTGTGGGGCTATGATTAAATACCTTGTTGGAGAAAACTGCGGGAAATAACGTTTGATTTATGTAACTTGTGTTAACGAGATCAGCGCAACGTGCCGCACTCCCTACGTCGTGACTGTTCAAACATCGGCCCGCGGGCCAGATCGTAGACCTGAACTTCGAAATGTTTCCATGTTTTTTTTCACGGAGAGTTCTCAGATCATGGAGAGTACTCAGATCATGGAGAGTACTCAGATCATGGAGAGTACTCAGATCATGGAGAGTACTTAGATCATGGAGAGTACTCAGATCATGGAGAGTACTCAGATCATGGAGAGTACTCAGATCATGGAGATTACTCAGATCATGGAGATTACTCAGAAAATCCCATAACAGAGGACGGGAAAACGAATTTATTGATCAATGATCACTTATTCCTGCGATATGTTAATGGGATGATGAAACTAAAACGTATGATTAATGTTAGGATCTGCAGGTTAACACTTGTCTATGACACCATAGAGTGGAGAGCGAGTAAGAACATCTTTGTGGGCAAATCAGCATAGTGACGTCATTTATTTGTGAACTTAGTGGTTCGGGCGAGGATAGCCTTTCATATTATACTAGCGAGAACTCGGCATGCGTTGCAATGCCTCTCAAATAAACAAATTGTTGTGTTTTAATTACGTTTTCCAAGTAATTTTTAAATAGAAAATATATTTCAGTAGCTTGTTTTTTTCCCTTTGGTGCGTACACAAATAAATTAGAAGGTTTTTTGACACGTTTTCAGGCAACATGCGTGAGAAGCATGGATTTTCCAAATTCAGTTCACACTCATGTAGTGATTGATCGATCCAGAAATTAAATTTATAAAGCTTATGAATAATAATAAGAAAAATAAGATTAAGGCCACCGTTCCCAAAAGCAAAATGTTCAATGATTGTACTAATTCAGAAACGTACTTATTATGTCACCTACAAAATGAAATGTCACTATTTGTAATATATTAGATTCCACCCACAAATGCAATAGCTCTGTTTGACATTATATTTATATAGTTCATAGCTTCTATCTATCCATCCATCCATCCATCCATCCATCCATCAATCCATCCATCCATCCATCCGTCCATCCGTCCATCCGTCCATCCGTCCATCCGTCCATCCGTCCATCCGTCCATCCGTCCATCCGTCCATCCATCCATCCATCCATCCATCCATCCATCCATCCATCCATCCATCCAATCCAATCCATCCAATCCATCCATCATCTATCAACCCCGATATATATGTACCTAAAAAGAATAATTATTTATCAAATTCATCCTGAGTCGTATCTTGTGCTGCCTTGTGCTGCCTTGTGCTGCCTTGTGCTGCATTGTGGTGCCTTGTGCTGCCTTGTGCTGTCTTGTGCTGCCTTGTGCTGTCTTGTGCTGCCTTGTGCTGCCTTATGCTGCCTTGGGCAAATGAAAATGAAACTATCGTATTGTTCCTCCCCCTAACCGAGTTTAAAAATAATAATGCAATCATCCACAGGATTGTAACCCCCTTAGTTACCCCAAATAAAATATTTTTTGCATTTCAAATCCCTTGCTCTTAATGGCGATGATTGATAATTGCATGACTGAATGCTATTTAGCTATGAAGTATCGCTGCGCTTATTGTGTTAAAAAGCATTTTCTTATTAAAGGTATATTTAAAGGTTAAGTTCTTACTACTTTATAAATTTCATGAAATTATATTTTTGGAATGAATAAAAAGTAAAAACTTATTAAATGTTAAAAATACGAAGCTCTTTTAGCAAAGTCTAGCAGTTTAAAAAGATATTAATTATATTCATTAATTTTACTCTTAAGAATGGCAAAATACATTATCAGTTCTGTCACGCGTGGTTATTAAATCAGAGAAATTCTAATAGGCAACGCGCTATGACGTCATTTGTATAATTATTTTTAACAAATTCATTTTAATTTTATTTCGCATTATTAACAATGCACTAAAACCCACTATTAAAGGTAAATACTCAAAAGGGCTGAGATTCAATCTCTTAGAGCACTGGACATGATTTCTATGGCGCGCTTCATCTGCTGAGCGCTGCCGTAAAGGAGATCATTAAGGCAGGCCTCCGGATTCCTACCGTCGGCCCCCGTCCCACTGTCCGGACACGTGACAACCAAGTGGGCTACTGTCTCCTCTTCAAGTCCGCAAAATCGGCACAAAAGTTCCCTTCTGTTGTCGAGCCGGTAGAGATAACTGCGCGTAGCGCAGTGCCCAGTTCTCATCTGAGTGATAAGGCTTTGTTCTCTACGACTAAGCTTCCACCATGGGTCGCTTTTGCTCGGTCGCTGAAATTCCCGGTAAAACTGTCGTCCAGTAGTGGCCGTGTCCCACTTGTCAAGCCATTTTCTCCTGAAATGGTCTTTCAACCAGACAGTGACTCCGAGCTGGGTCATGGGGTTGTCTGGTTGAGGTAGGGCTGCGCCTTCTTGGGCTAGGAAATCGGCCCTGTCGGGAAGCGACGCCTCTAAGCGCGAAGTGATAAGCTGGAAGACTACCTTGGGGCCATGTGCATGGATGGAGCCTACTGTCTCCAAAATAGCAGTGATCTTTGTCGAGCCCACCGATCTCTCCCCCATGAGTTCGAGAGCAGAACGAGAGTCGGTGAAGACCACAACGTCCGGGAAGGACTTTCGTTTAGCTAGCCGTTGGTTCAACCTCTTAAGAGCTACCAGTATCGCCTCAATCTCCGCATCGAGGTTCGTTGCATTCCTGCCGCATGGGCCTGATAGCTCCTCGGGTGGAGCTATCTCTGCGGGATACTGGTTAAGGACACCGTAGCCGCTACGTTTTACCTCCGTGAAACATGAGCCGTCTGTAAAGACTTTAACCAAGCTATTCGGGTAGGCTTCAATCGTGCGTCGTACAGCCTCTGCTGGGTCTAATTGAGGACTGCTTTCGCTGGCTTTGGCATCAACCATTTCCAGTCGAATGTCCGGTAGGGGAAGACTTTTGTGTGGCCCCCGTGCGGGGATCACTTTCACTTTTTCCCTGTTTCTGGGCAGAGTAACGTCTTTTTCAAGACTGTGAACCATGTCCATGAAGGATGGTCGCTTCAATCTGGACTTTTTCTCCCATTCGTCTTGTAATTTGAAACAGGGTTCCTTTCTGTCCATGCGGCGGTAACGCTCTACCGTCGCAAGGACCGCCTTCTCCCGCCGGACCTCGAGCGGTTCGACATTGGAAATGATCTCTACCGCCGCCGTGGGTGTGGTCCGTATCGCCCCGCATACAAACCTTAGAGCACGGTTTTGGATGCGGTCCAGTTCCTCTAAAGCCGTGCGGCTTGCGAAGGCTAGGACGGGCAAACTGTAGTCCATTGTTCCTCTCACACTGCTAAGGTAGAGCGACCTCAGCAGACTTGCGTCTGCACCCCATCTGGTGCAAGCCAGCTTTTTCACCAAGCCCAATTTTTGTGAAGCCTTGGCGCATAGTTCGTGTACGTGGTGATGGAGTCGGAGTTTCTGATCCAACTTAATCCCCAGGTAAACTGGAGTCCTGTCCCATACCAAATCTTTCCCATTTATGGAGAGTTTAATATCGGCCTCAAGCACCTTTCTTCCATTAGTGAACTTAGAGTAGACCGTCTTCTCAGTGTTCACAACCATTTTCCACCGTCTCGCATAGTCCTCGATGCTACGGAGATCGTTTTGCAGCCGGTTCTGCAAGTGGTTGATGTTTGGCCCTGAAGTCCAGATTACTAAATCATCGGCGAACATGGCATTATCGGACACTAATCCCTCTTGCAAGTCATAGACATAGGCCAAGAACAAGGTGCAGCTGAGGGCAGACCCCTGGGGGAGTCCGTCCTCTAGAGCAAGCCGCTTCGATAGACTATTGCCAACCCGTGTGACAATAGACCTGTCCTTGAGAAAGTCCGTCACCCACCCGGACATGTTTCCAGTGACACCCAACTTCTGGAATTTATGCATGAGGCCAACGCGCCACACGCGGTCATATGCTTGCTTGAGATCAAAGAAAATTGCCAAAGAATGATTTTTCTTCTGGAGTTCATTGGTCATGGACTGAACAAGACGGACCACCTGGTCCATGGGCTGCCTACCCTTACGGAAGCCACCTTGCGTCGGTGGTAGGTGCTTTTTACTCTCCAAAAACCAGTAGAGTCGTCCATTTACCATTCGCTCGGCCACTTTGCCCACACAGGACGTTAGCGATATTGGCCTGTAGCTACTTGGTAAATGGCCTGGTTTTCCTTCCTTTGGTACGGGAACCACTATGGCCTGCTTCCACACTTTCGGTAAAATACCTGTAGTCCAAGTTCGGTTTATGAGAGCCAGCAGAAGTTCTCTCCCCAGTTTACCCAAGTGGGTTAACATTTCATTGTGAACTTTGTCTGGGCCTGGTGCTTTCGCTGGCGAGCACTTTTTTAGCGCATTTTGCAATTCTTCCATTGTGAAGGGAACTGTGAATATCTCAGGGTGGGGTCCAGTGCGCTGGATACGAGCTCCCCTTTTCTTCAGACGGCGAATTTCTTTATGCTCTGGGGTCTCTTTCGACACTTTGGACTCGTTGTTCACTGCGGCAAAGTGAACATTCAGCACATTGGCTCTTTCCTTGTCGCTCGCCACGACACCTTTGTCCGATAGTAATGGTTGCGGGTTTTTGGCCTTACCCGCACCAGAGAGACTCCCAAGCAGATTCCACACCTTCTCACCGTCTAGAAGATTGAGTTTTTCACACGTGCTAACCCACTTCGACTTTTTCGCCTTTTGAACAGCTGCTCGGACTTTAGCCGTAAGGTGATTGTAGCCGGCACGAGCAGCCGGTGTTTTCTTCCTCGCGGCTTCTTTCCGAGCCTTTGCTCTTCGTTTCACGAGTTTTGCAAGCTCTTTGTTCCAAAAAGGCTTGTACGGTCGCTTCCCGGTCGTTCTCGGGATCGTCACACGGGCGACCTCTAAGAGTGCGCCATTAAACTTCTCGAAAGCAACATCTAAGTCTGAGTCGGCCACGTCGACTGCAATTAGTCCGAGCTTGGTCTCGCACTGACTTTGGAAATTATGCCAGTTGGCTCTGCGAAAGAGCCAGTGGCGTTTGTCGCACTTGGTTTTGGCCCGTCCCAAGTCAACCCTAAGCAGTATGGGCAAATGGTCGCTCCCAATGTCGTCAAGGACACTAAGGACCTGATGTCCCGCGAGATCAGTGGACACGAGCGTCAGGTCTGGCCTGGACTCCGTTCCATGGCCATAATGGAGAAGAGTGGGCGTGCTCTTCTCGTCCTGAAGCCTGATAAGGTTGGTCTCGAGACAAACCTCTTCCACGTGCTTACCAGAGCCGTTCCGCTCTGAATAACCCCACATGGGGGATTTGGCATTGAAATCTCCTGCAATTATAGTCCGTTTAAAGATCGTCTCCCCGTGGGTGGGGATCGTGATCACATTGCTTGGAGAATTGTAAATGTTCGTCACGGCGAACGTTTTCCCACGTTTGGTGACCTTTACTGACAGGGTGTCAGTATTTGCGTAACGCTTACACTCAATGATCTCCACCGTGAGATCATTGCGAACCGCTGTGGTAATGCCTTGGCATCGCCCACACTTGCAATGGTATAGCGAGTAACCAGTGATATGAAACGGCTTCCCGTGAAGCAATGTTTCTTGGAACAGTCCTACATCCACGCCGTGCTCGTGGAGTAGTTTGGTTACTTCGTGTGACTTTTGCCTGATTCCACACACATTCAACTGTAGCACAACTAGGGAATGTTTGAGGTGTCCCGTGCCACCTATTCGTTCTCGACGCGCCTGTCAAGCGTCACACGTGCGAGAGGGGACGCCCTCCCCAAGGGGACATCCGCGGGGAGAGGATGCAGTCCACGCACCGCATCTGTAGCTTTACTCGGTCCCACCCAGTCTCCCGACAGTGGGTATCGAGGGCGTTTTAAGGAAGCCACGGTCGGAGGGGAAGGATCGTGTCCAAGCCCCCCCCAGTCGAACCTGCGTTAATGATAGATTTGACATGTTCATGAGTAATATTGGTTTGAGCAAAATATCTTCCTCCCAGTGAAAGAGGGCTTTGCGTCGCCCCCCCCCCCTAGCTCAGTAGGTCCTTCGATAGGGACAGTGTGATCTTTGGCTTCAGGGAACGCGCCCTATACTAGTCTGCTACGCCACGAAGAGGCAGATCACGTGTACACCACTCGAGAAAAGTGGTGCCGGTTTCCCCCAGCAAAAGCCGACCGAGGGCTACCGAGAAGAAATGCGAACACTAAAAAGTAAGATTTGGCTTATGATCAGGAGCGGCCAATTTTCAAAACAATACGACACTCATAATCGAATTCTGTAAGCCTGTAACAAGATTAACCTGAACGATATAGATCATTATGTATCTAGCAACGTGATATTTTATTGGTTCCATTGGTTGTAATTGATGAAAGGCGCAAATTTCGAATACTTTTAAAAATGTTATAAAAAATAAAAATTTAGTTGTTTTTTTTATTTAAAAGTTATATTTTCCTACCCATTTTACCCCCCGTGGGGGGGGGGCACTTGAATTGCTCCGAAAGGCAGTGCCCCCCCCCCTCTTTCCTTAGGAATTATGCATGAAAGAAACCCTGAGTGGGAGGTAATCATAAGCAAAAAGCTGTCTCCAAAGCCAAGTAATGCAAGTCGCAATTCAGTTCTGAAAATCACTCATTGAGCGTTAAAAAGGGAGGCTTTAAGCGTCGCCTGACTTCATTGACCCTAGAAGAAAGCCTTCTGTAGCGTTGGCTCCTGATAAGGACAAGTTAACAGAGACTCTCAACGTCCAAAGAAGAGCAGAAGGGATGCAGTTGGTGAGACCAGGGCTACGACTGTCCACCAGCGGATGTTGGCTCGAACTCGCCACCCCACAAAAGTCAGACTTTCAAGTTTTGCCTAATAGGCTACGTTTGTGTGCTAAAACTCAAAACACACATCATAACACGTCGTACATGATCTCCGAGTTGGTGAGTTGTTTACTTTTGTGGCGAAAAAATGGGACAGGTAAACCTTGCAAAACTGGATCCCCACGTGACCAGGTCTGTGTAAGTAGATTCGTGCAGGCTCATTTCAAAATGAAAGTTGGCAAACCACCCAGTTACATGTAAGATGGAAAAAACCAATCATTTCCTTTGAACAAATAACAAGTAGCGAGTACAGCTCTTTGCAGCACTTCGGCTTTCGACGCACTTTCTGTGCGAAACTTACACGCCACCGTGAGCATCAATCAACCTCGGCGACTCCTGTAGGCTGACTGCATGAGAAACATTTTGCTATTTAACTACCTTCTGCCTCAACATGTTTCAAGCGACGATCCTCTTATAAATTTAATGAAGTTCAAGGCTCGAAGCATTCACGTTTTAAATAGTTCAACTTCTAAATAAATCACTGCGGGCAATGGCGACCGTTGATGGAACTATTTTATCGAGTTCATTTCCGATGTCAACAATTTCCACAAAATTACCTCCTCTTTTGTAGTATTGCCTGAAATCAATGGTGGGTGACAAAGCACAACGGCAAGTCTTAGTTCACCGCTATACAAAATCTCAACAGCCAATTGTTAAATAAATGGTTGAGTCACTCATTCATGTCAGGAGAGGAAATACACGACACGCGCTCTAATGCCTGGGGGCGTGAAAATATTCCCCCCCCCCCCCCCCCCCANTGCACACATAATGATGACTAGGAATAGAGCATGATTATTGTGGATCAAGTTCTGCTAATTGCTAAGATTGCGAAAACTGTGCTGTGAGAAGATTACCAAGATCGACCATCATCATAATTTTGTGTGTGTTATTGTCCCCTTTTGATTATCAGTATTTATTTATTTTTTCTTGATGTAATTATTTTATCCCTCCCCCCCCCCCACACACACACTCCAATGGGGAGATTGGGGTACAATCTTTAAAATTTCATTATATAAATTACAGTATTGCTTTTCAATATTAATATTTTATTTACTGTTTCATTAAAATAATTAAAAAATAATTTAATGTTAGGCAATTTTCCTAAATTTTTACTGTTGTTTCTTTTTTTTTTTTTAAATACAGACAATGGAACAGCTCCACCCCACCCCCTCTTCTAATCCACTGATTTATACATTAAAATATTGGCATTAGTGAAAGCGTTCTGTTCATAATGTTGGAGTGTGCATCGGTGTCATTAGAGTGTTTCCTAACAGGGAATTCCCTTTTAAAGCTATAGGTGCCATGACTACGTCATGCTGTTGCATCCTGTTTAAATAACACTCGTGTGTCCGTATTGTAGTTTGTGAGCAGTTGAAATGGACAACTTTGAATCTAAAGAGTCGAAGGCAGGCAGAATACAAAAAAAAAGTTTGTGGGCAGAAAATCGCCAAGACCTAATCAAGTTTTGACATTTGACAGGTCTTCCCTAGTGACCATAATAACACTGGTAACTCAAGTACACAGTGTTTGTCATTATACAATCATTGGGACGATGCTCCATTTTGCTATGCAGTCAAGCGATTCGTCAGATAATATTATCATTTGATTTTATTCTCGTATTTTTCATATTTGAACATGGAAATGTTGGCGCAAGTGGTCAAAGAAAATGAGACTCCTTAGTAGATTCTAAATAACGCAGAATATGACAAGCTCCGACTAAGTCCTACAATGGCGTTTTACAAATAAGTGAATTGGTCCCAGATCGGAATTTTAATCTTTGAATAGTTGAAAACATTTGCTCAAGTGATATTAAGTATAAACCAAAGTGATTTAATATGTTGATTAAACTAATTTGATTTTACCAAACTTTAAAAACACAATTAATTTTTTTTTAAAATCACCTGAAGTTGCAGTATGGCACAGAACAATCCCATAAATAACAACACGACCCTAGTCATAGTTTCAATCACTGAACAGACTGCAAGGGCGGCTAACCTCGATCTGTTCATCTTCGGCGTTCGAGTTGTCTTGACGCAATGCTTCTGTGCCGTTGGCGTCATCACCAACCTTCTCAGCATCGCGGTCTTCCTCCGTCAAGGAGTGAGAGACACAGTCAACATTAGTCTACTCGGACTGTCCATTTCTGACCTGTTTTCTCTCATCACAGTGGCGTGGCTCAATATTAGCCAAACGCCCCTGTTCGCATCCCAAAAACTTCCTTTTATCCCCCTGGAAGTGGCGTATCTGACGGGAGGATGGCCCCATGTCTTCTTCACTCGCATCACGACATGGATCACCGTTTACATCACACTGGAGAAGTGCTGCTGTATCGTGGCACCCATGAAGGTGAAGGCCGTGTTCACACCGAGACGCACAGTGATCTACAACATACTTGTGTACGTGGTCATCTTAGCCAGTATTGCTCCCATTTACTACACTGCTCGGCTTTCTGAAAAGTTTGTCCCTGAAAGAAACGAAACGCTTTTAGGAATCATATTTATTAGTGGCAGAGATGACATCGAGGCCGTCTCATTTCACATCAACAACATTCTTCCTCTCACAGGATTCGCAGTTATAATCATTGGGACCGCCATCTTAGCATCGCGACTCAAACAGATTTCAAAATGGCGCCTGACAGCCGCGTCGAATGCGAGGTCAGACGAGATGCAAAACAGAGACACAAAAATTGTCAAAATGGTGGTGTTTATTTCTGCTAATTTTATCGTCTGCTATCTGCCTGGGACTGTTGTGTTTATTTGGATGATGTTGGACCCAGGTCTACGAATCGACGGGCGTCACTCTGATCTTTTTCAGGCCGCCTTCGCCACATTGTTTCTGCTGGAGGCTCTCAACGCCTCAGTCAATATTTTTGTGTATGTGGGGATGAGTTCAAAGTTCAGGAAAACCCTTGTTTCAATGACGTGCTTTCAAAATAATGGTGCAAACGATTTAAAATATAAAAGCTCAATTCATAAGAATGTGGACAATATTTGTGTAGCTAACACACTGAGCTAAGTTTGGCAAAGACAAGGAAAGCTCAGCTCATAAGAATGTGGACAATAGTTGTGTAGCTAACACACTGAGCTAAGTTTGGCAAAGACAAGGAAAGCTCAGCTCATAAGAATGTGGACAATAGTTGTGTAGCTAACACACTGCATTAACGGTGGCAAAGACAGACACACAAAAAAACATTTTTACTTTAAGCATATTTGACACCAGTTGTCTCCTTCAAACCTGTTATATGACTGATGGGATACCCCCCCCCCCCCTTAACCACAAAAATTATAAAAAAAAAAAAACTGCCTCAGGTACGCCTATAATTTACTTCCTTTTTTTACCATTACATCTAGTGTAGGGTTCGGGAAACCGGGGTAAATTAGTATGATATGAGAGAATGGAAATGTTGCGGTAATGCGCTGTAGGGCTGCATGAAAGTAAAATAAAATTATATTAAAAGCACATTCCACATTCCTTTTTAGGAAAGAAGTTTCTTCTGGAAACACTGTATCTGGTCAGTGTAACGGGGCAACACTGTATCTGGTCAATGTAACGGGGCAACACTGTATCTGGTCAGTGTAACGGGGCAACACTGTATCTGGTAAGTGTAACGGGGCAAAACTGTATCTGGTATGTGCAATGGGGCAACACTGTATCTGGTCAGTGCAACGGGGAAACACTGTATCTGGTCAGTGCAACGGGGCAACACTGTATCTGGTCAGGGTAGCGAGGCAACACTGTATCTGGTCAGTATAATGGGGCAACACTGTATTTGGCCAGTGCAACGGGGCAACACTGTATCTGGTCAGTGCAATTGAGCAACACGGTATCTGGTCACTGCAACGGGGCAACACTGTATCTGGTCAGTGTAACGGGGCAACACTGTATCTTGTCAGTGTAACGGGGCACCACTGCATCTGGTCAGTGTAACGGGGCAACACTGTATCTTGTCAGTGTAATGGGAGAACACTGTATCTGGTCAGTGCAACGGGGCAACACTGTATCTGGTCAGTGCAACGGGGCAACACTGTATCTGGTCAGTGCACCGAGGCCACACTGTATCTGGTCAGTGTAACGGGGCAACACTGTATCTTGTCAGTGTAATGGGGCAACACTGTATCTGGTCAGTGCAACGGGGCAACACTGTATCTGGTCAGTGCAATGGGGCAACACTGTATCTGATCAGTGCAACGGGGCCACACTGTATCTGGTCAGTGCAACGGGGCAACACTGTATCTGGTCAGTGCAATGGGGCAACACTGTATCTGGTCAGTGTAACGGGGCAACACTGTATCTGGTCAGTG
>CAXITT010000289.1:443726-457949 GCA_964033795.1 Lymnaea stagnalis
TATCTTATGCACAGTGACATCACTAGCGTTGGTGTAACAGTCGGTCTAGTCCCCCTATCTTATGCACAGTGACATCACTAGCGTTGGTGTTAAAGTCGGTCTAGTCCCCTATCTTATGCACAGTGACATCACTAGCGTTGGTGTTAAAGTCGGTCTAGTCCCGTATCTTATGCACAGTGGCATCACTAGCGTTGGTGTAACAGTCGGTCTAGTCCCCTATCTTATGCACAGTGACATCACTAGCGTTGGTGTAACAGTCGGTCTAGTCCCCCTATCTTATGCACAGTGTCATCACTAGCGTTGGTGTTAAAGTCGGTCTAGTCCCCTATCTTATGCACAGTGACATCACTAGCGTTGGTGTAACAGTCGGTCTAGTCCACTATCTTATGCACAGTGACATCACTAGCGTTGGTGTAACAGTCGGTCTAGTCCCCTATCTTATGCACAGTGACATCACTAGCGTTGGTGTAACAGTCGGTCTAGTCCCCTATCTTATGCACAGTGACATCACTAGCGTTGGTGTAACAGTCGGTCTAGTCCCCCTATCTTATGCACAGTGACATCACTAGCGTTGGTGTTAAAGTCGGTCTAGTCCCCTATCTTATGCACAGTGACATCACTAGCGTTGGTGTAACAGTCGGTCTAGTCCCCTATCTTATGCACAGTGACATCACTAGCGTTGGTGTAACAGTCGGTCTAGTCCCCTATCTTATGCACAGTGACATCACTAGCGTTGGTGTAACAGTCGGTCTAGTCCCCCTATCTTATGCACAGTGACATCACTAGCGTTGGTGTAACAGTCGTTCTAGTCCCCTATCTTATGCACAGTGACATCACTAGCGTTGGTGTAACAGTCGGTCTAGTCCCCTATCTTATGCAGTGACATCACTAGCGTTGGTGTAACAGTCGGTCTAGCCCCTATCTTATGCACAGTGACATCACTAGCGTTGGTGTAACAGTCGGTCTAGCCCCCCTATCTTATGCACAGTGACATCACTAGCGTTGGTGTTAAAGTCGGTCTAGTCCCTTATATTATGCACAGTGACATCACTAGCGTTGGTGTTAAAGTCGGTCTAGTCCCCTATCTTATGCACAGTGACATCACTAGCGTTGGTGTAACAGTCGGTCTAGTCCCCCTATCTTATGCACAGTGACATCACTAGCGTTGGTGTAACAGTCGGTCTAGTCCCCCTATCTTATGCACAGTGACATCACTAGCGTTGGTGTTAAAGTCGGTCTAGTCCCTTATCTTATGCACAGTGACATCACTAGCGTTGGTGTTAAAGTCGGTCTAGTCCCGTATCTTATGCACAGTGACATCACTAGCGTTGGTGTAACAGTCGGTCTAGTCCCCTATCTTATGCACAGTGACATCACTAGCGTTGGTGTAACAGTCGGTCTAGTCCCCCTATCTTATGCACAGTGACATCACTAGCGTTGGTGTTACAGTCGGTCTAGTCCCCTATCTTATGCACAGTGACATCACTAGCGTTGGTGTAACAGTCGGTCTAGTCCCCTATCTTATGCACAGTGACATCACTAGCGTTGGTGTAACAGTCGGTCTAGTCCCTTATCTTATGCACAGTGACATCACTAGCGTTGGTGTAACAGTCGGTCTAGTCCCTTATCTTATGCACAGTGACATCACTAGCGTTGGTGTAACAGTCGGTCTAGTCCCCTATCTTATGCACAGTGGCATCACTAGCGTTGGTGTAACAGTCGGTCTAGTCCCCTATTTTATGCACAGTGGCATCACTAGCGTTGGTGTAACAGTCGGTCTAGTCCCCTATCTTATGCACAGTGGCATCACTAGCGTTGGTGTTACAGTCGGTCTAGTCCCCTATCTTATGCACAGTGGCATCACTAGCGTTGGTGTTAAAGTCGGTCTAGCCCCCTATCTTATGCACAGTGGCATCACTAGCGGTGGTGTTAAAGTCGGTCTAGCCCCCTATCTTATGCACAGTGGCATCACTAGCGTTGGTGTTAAAGTCGGTCTAGCCCCCTATCTTATGCACAGTGACATCACTAGCGTTGGTGTTACAGTCGGTCTAGTCCCCTATCTTATGCACAGTGGCATCACTAGCGTTGGTGTTAAAGTCGGTCTAGCCCCCTATCTTATGCACAGTGACATCACTAGCGTTGGTGTTAAAGTCGGTCTAGTCCCCTATCTTATGCACAGTGGCATCACTAGCGTTGGTGTTAAAGTCGGTCTAGCCCCCTATCTTATGCACAGTGGCATCACTAGCGTTGGTGTTAAAGTCGGTCTAGCCCCCTATCTTATGCACAGTGACATCACTAGCGTTGGTGTTAAAGTCTGTCTAGCCCCCTATCTTATGCACAGTGACATCACTAGCGTTGGTGTTAAAGTCGGTCTAGCCCCCTATCTTATGCACAGTGACATCACTAGCGTTGGTGTTAAAGTCGGTCTAGCCCCCTATCTTATGCACAGTGACATCACTAGCGTTGGTGTTAAAGTCGGTCTAGCCCCCTACCTTATGCACAGTGACATCACTAGCGTTGGTGTTAAAGTCGGTCTAGCCCCCTATCTTATGCACAGTGGCATCACTAGCTTTGGTGTAATGAGTCTGCCTGCACTGGTGGCACCCTATGGTGTTACCCTACTCTGATGACACCCTACTCTGTTGGCACCCTACTCTGGTGGCACCCTTTTCTTATGGAACTCTTTTGCGTCATTGTACCAGGTTCCCCCCTCCACCTTGAACTATATATTTCCTTTTACCTAACCTTATTTCAGTCCTCCCCCCCCCCTTCCCACCTTTGAGCCACATATTTCCTTTTACTTAATCTGGTTGCAGTCTCTCCCCGCCCACACCCTCCTATAAAGAAATTGAAATGGTTAACTAGCTGCGGTAAGGTGCTGACACTTCACCCGTGTAAGGCAGCATTCCTTGGGTTTAAAATAAAACAACTTTTGCACCGTAGTCGAAATACAGCCGCCAACTTGGCATAGGCATAGGAATAAAATGTCCGTTATCTGTGCCAAAAACTTGTCGTAGCCTTGCAGCTACTGGAGAAAAAAAAAGGGGAATATTTGACCCTGCGCCACGTCCCCAAATAATCATTGAACTAATTCAACCCCAACACACAGATGAGCGCCCTGGGGCCTTGATCACAGTGAACGCATATCAACGCAAGCCATGACAGTGTCAGTGGGCCAGGTGTTGACGCCACACCGTCTTATCTCCCTTTACATCGTGCCCGAGATAAGATCTTGTAGTGTTCATGACATGGAAGTGTCCCAGCACCAATGTCAACAGTGAAAGCTGTCTTTTTTTTCTCTCTCTCTCTCTCTTTTTTTTTAAGGTGTCATTCTGGCTAGGATGTCCCAGTGGGATTTTAGAACGTTTCAGTGGGGCTCCACATTACATGTTTCAATGGTGTTCCGAGGAAAGAGAGTTTGGGCCCGGGGGGGGGGGGGGGGAATATTAGGAGATGGGGGGGGGGGGTTTTTTTTCAATGTCATTTTAAAGAATAAATTTCGTTCCACCTGTTCACTGTTTATGATAGTGCAACCGTGCTTTGTTGTGTATAGATTAACGGTGTGCAACCGTGCTTTGTTGTGTATAGATTAACGGTGCGCAACCGTGCTTTGTTGTGTATAGATTAACGGTGCGCAAAAATCGTGATTTGTTGTGTATAGATTAACGTGTGCAACCGTGCTATGTTGTGTATAGATTAACGGTGTGCAACCGTGCTTTGTTGTGTATAGATTAACGGTGCGCAACAATCGTGATTTGTTGTGTATAGATTAACGGTGCGCAACAATCGTGATTTGTTGTCTATAGATTAACGGTGTGCAACAATCGTGATCTGTTGTGTATAGATTAACGGTGCGCAACCGTGCTTTGTTGTGTATAGATTAACGGTGCGCAACCGTGCTTTGTTGTGTATAGATTAACGGTGCGCAACAACCGTGCAGTATCGTTGCTCTGCTATTAAGTGTAGAATGTTGCAAAACTAAATTTAGTTGTGTGCTAAAATGCATTCTTGAAATTTGAAGTTATCAAAAAAAAAAATCTAGGGACTATAAAGATTTAAAGCGGGGTGGGGGGAATAAGCAAGGGCAGTGGTCGGCAAAAGCATTAGTCAAAAGAGCCAAAAAACAGAATTGTTTGATTTAAACACACCGACAGTATAGTCGGATTTAAATAACCACCATAATAGTCTGATGTCAACATACCAAATTTATAGTCTGATGTTAACACACCAACAGTAAAGTCTGATGTTAACACACTAACATTATAGTCTGGTGTTAACCCGCCAACATTATAGTCTGATGTTAACACACCGACATTATAGTCTGATGTTAACACACCAACATTATAATTATACTCTTGCGTAAACACGCCAACACCATCGTCTGAGGGGAGCACACTGGCTATAAACAAATGTGTTGTATATCGAGGCATCGATTAGCCGATTGCTTATCACCAAGAATCCTTGAACACATTCAGACCACAAGGGAAACCACTCACTTTGGTCAGTCGTCCAGAGTTCCTGATTGGACTATGTGGCCAGGCGCAGGTAACATTTTCATTAGAAAGATTTTTTTTTTTTTTAAATAAACATATTTGAGTAAAAATGATTGAATATTTGTTTCACTTTAGAATATAATAAGTTGATATCATTTGTAAAGAAAGCATTGCTACAGGGCTTTGTGAAATCATCATCATCAGTGGTGCCACAGCCCACATAGGGCCCTGGCCTCCTCCACCACATCCTTCCATTCGAACGATCCATGGGTCCATGGCTTTGAAATCATGCTAGACATATATCAATGATAACTGAACTGTGGAAGTGGGGCTGACTCAAGAGTTGAGTGAATGGGGGGGGGGGGGCCCACGAAAGTTTTAGACTGGAAAAAAGCCTTGATCATCTCTCCAACGTTACCCAAGAATATAGAATCAGAGCAGTGTCTACTACTCCTTCATTGCGCCACCCCCACCCCAAAATAATCAAACAAAAACAGTTCATATATAGCTTTTTATATAATCAGAACGCAGTCTATTTACAATATATATTATTTGCAATTTTAACACTATCATATTATTTCATATATAAAAATTATAACAGTAGGCTACTAGAAATTACCCGCCAAACAATGGTGGTGGCGATTCGTGAACGACCCATCACTAGGGGGGGGGGGTGACACAAAATGGAAAAAAGCTAATTTTACAGAGTTCGCTCGAGTAAGTTTCATAACAGAACTCAAACAAATACAAGAGCAGGGTGTCATCAGACAGAGCAAGGTGCCATCAGACAGAGCAAGGTGCCATCAGACAGAGCAAGGTACCATCAGACAGAGCAAGGTGTCATCAGACAGAGCAAGGTGCCATCAGACAGAGCAAGGTGCCATCAGACAGAGCAAGGTGCCATCAGACAGAGCAAGGTGCCATCAGACAGAGCAAGGTGCCATCAGACAGAGAAAGGTGCCATCAGACAGAGGAAGGTGCCATCACTGTCTCGTTCCACGGTAGAGACAGAGCAAGGTGCCATCAAACAGAGCAAGGTGCCATCAGACAGAGCAAGGTGCTATCAGACAGAGCAAGGTGCCATCAGACAGAGTAAGGTGCCATCAGACAGAGTAAGGTGCCATCAGACAGAGTAAGGTGCCATCGGACAGAGCAAGGTGTCATCGGACAGAGAAAGGTGCCATCAGACAGAGCAAGGTGTCATCGGACAGAGGAAGGTGTCACCAGACAGAGTAAGGTGCCATCGGACAGAGCAAGTTGCCATCGGACAGAGGAAGGTGTCATCAGACAGAGTAAGGTGCCATCAGACAGAGTGGGGTGCCATCAGAGTGGGTCGCAGAACAGGTTACCGGCGGTTATATCCATCCAAATTTTGCTTTACAGTCATATTATTAGCTTCTTGGCCGAATGAAGCAACTAGTAGCAAAGGACCAACCTCTCATCTAACCTTAACATTTTTTTTATTCATTAATAGACAATAATAATTAACGTCTATAAAAGTCAACTCTTGTATTATGTGATTCCGTTTATAATAGATTGGTAATAAACTTAATTTTACCGTTTTCCCCGAACAAGCAAAACACTTTGGGTGTCGTCCATAAAGTAGACCTAGGTGTCGCTCTGATTGGGGGTCTAAGAAAGTGACAAGGGATGGGGGGTAGATCATATGTGGCGTCACACATTTATATATTTTATCATACTTATATTACAGCAGAAATTGACAGTGATGTTTAACTTTCTGTTGTCCTGGATGCATTCTGTAGGGAGATGCCATTTACTGATTTAACAGTGTCTCATTTTAATAGCGACGGATTTTGACAGAATAACCGGGGGGGGGGGTAAAATTTGTCAAAACTAGCGGTACGTACTTTATGGACGCCCCCATTGTTAAATGCTTGTTATTTTACTCGCCTATTGAACACGACACAGCTTTAAAACCATAAATACAAACCTAGAGAATTATTAATTATGATTACCATATTTTTTTTTTTAAATTCAATTATTGCAAACTTCCGTTTATTTTCATTATTTTTAAGCATGTTCATGTATATATGAATCTAATTTTTTAATAATAAATTAAAAAGGGCGAAAATTGCGATTCTCTAATATGATGTGGTCACATACAAAAGAGAACTCAAAATGCCCCGCCCCCTTTTCTGGACGGGAATTACCGTACGTTCGGGTGATGGAAGCAGCCACCTACGGTAGTGTGGAAGATTTGACTTCGTTCTCCAAGAAACAGACTGAAGTCTCCAACAAAAGTTATAAGATGGATGGAGATGTTGAATCAGAAAGTATTCATGAGTCTCGGCCACCTCTAACCTTTGCCGATTTGGGAATTCCAACTGGTGCGCAATTACAAGATACGATGGTTGGAAAAGTGAGATCTTTTACTTTTTAAAAATTTTAGTAACATTTTTACCATTAACATTTTGACTTGAGTGTTTACTTTTACACTATCACTAAAATCATTTAATATATTTAACTTTTAAAAGAATATTCGCATATTTAAATTCACACACGTCACACAGATCCTGTAAATAGGATATGTATGTTGATATTTATTCTAAAAAATATACAAGTAATAATCGTCATTCTGAAAGCTGAAGGGTGAAAAATGAAACAGTTTATAAAAGTTTATTAAACCCAAACACCAAAATAAATTATCAATTAACCCTCTTGAGACGGAGCCTTTTCGGACTGTTGGTGCCATGAAGACTGAGCCCTTAATGCCATTATCACAAGTCCTGCACTTATTTTGCAAAATATTTTAATAAAAAAATGAACTAATTACTTTACAAATATAAAACTTACATATTCTTGTAGGGAATTGAATGAAGTAATAATTCTAATCCCATTTATGAATTAAACTGAAATCTCATAATTTATGCAAATGAGACATACCGATTTGCATAATTTATGCATATATATATATTTTTTACACCTAGGGGGCCATCCATAAATGGTGTAATGAATCTAGGGTGGAGAGGGGGGGTCACATTTTTGTGACAAGGGGAAGGGGGGTTTAAGTAATGTGACAGTCCTAAAACATATGCCAGAGTGCTTTTCTTAGACTTCTCATCAGCATTTAACACTATCCAACCACACCTTATGATAAAGAAACTTTCCTCGTTAGGTTTCAATTTGAATATTCAGGCTTGGATACTGAACTTTTTAACAAATCAACCGCAATATGTCAAAGTAAATAACCAATTATCTCTAACCAGAGAAATAAGCACCAGGCACTACAAGGCTGCGTTCTCTCTCCTGTACTGTATACAATATATACAAATGATATTCAAAGCTCAACCGACACCGTTCCAATCTTAAAATTTGCTGATGATACCACCATTGTTGGTTTAATATCTGAAGGAAAAGGCATATACCGCAACTTAGTTACGAGCTTTATCAATTGGTGCAATGAAAATTTTCTCCAGTTGAATGTGTCAAAAACTAAAGAAATGGTTGTTGATTTCAGGAGGTGGAAGCACCAGATTACAGATCTCAACATAAAAAAATCAAAATGTGGAGAAAGTGGAGGCATACAAGTACTTAGGTGTCACCATTAATAATAAACTAACATGGCATGAGCACGGCCTAATGCTGTATAAGAAATTCAACCAAAGACTGTTCTACCTCAAAAAACTGTACAATTTCGGCGTAAGCAAGCAAGTCGTTAACTTATTTTACAGTGCAACTATTGGAAGCCTGCTAAATTTCAATATTACCTGCTGGTGTGAGAATTCAACGTCTGATATTAAACACAGCATAAACCGACTAATCAAGTAAGCTAGGAACATAACACAAACTAAACATCCTTTACTTGAAGAACTATTTGAAGAAAGATGTTTTTGCAAAACTAAACACATTTTGGATGATACATCCCACAATCTTCATCACAGATACTTAGGATTGGGACGTTCAGGACGAATTCTTTCCATCAGGGCGAGGACTGACAGATATAAAAATTCTTTTGTTCCCCAATCTGTACGAATTTACCGGCGTGCTTCCTCTGAAGTCACACATCTGAATGAGAACTAATAAGTCCACAATTTGTCTAAGAGAACTCACTGAATGGGTGTTTGAAATAATTTATTATAAATGTCTTGTGTTCAAATTGTTTTATTTTTGAGCTGAAAATATATAATGCAATCAAAAAACATTTCCATTTATTTGGATCAATAAAAGAATCTTATCTTATCTTATCTTATGAAAAGCGGAATATTATAGTAAAGAATTGCACTAAATAACTCTTAAATTACAAACATTTTTAGGATCATTCTTCAACTACGATCACTGGGTGCATCAGTTGTACAATGATTGTCATGAGAATTTATGTCTCAATGTGGAGACGAGAGTCATTGAATTAGGACTACCATATAAAAGTGGGATAGAATGAAAAAAATGGTTGACTGTTTGGGGGGGGTGTGTGATCTTAGAATGCTGTAGGGCAGGGATTCTTAATATTTTTGTAGGCCCTGGCCGTTTTAAACATCCCCCCCCCCCCCCACCCCCACCAAAAAAAAAAAAAAACATATAAATTATAAAGTAATAAAATTAAAAATATTAAAATAATTAAATAATTTTTTTATTTTAGTTTTATGTCTTTAATTAAATTTTTATAAACAACGGGAAAAAATACCAATGCAATTAATGCACCAACAAAATTCATCATAAACCATTTACTGCTGCTAATCAAATTGCATAAAAACTTTTTTTTTTTTTTTTTAAAGCGGCAAAATCTAGTAATGGGAGCAAATGCAATTTTCTGGTCTTTCACACCTCAGGGCTGAGGAGGTACTTTAACCCCTGGTTAAGAACCACTGTTCTAATGAAATGTTTCTGACACAGGTGCAGCAATTAGATATTGATGGGAGGTGAATTTCTTAAGGGTTTGTAAAGAACAGCAGTGGACACAGGGAATTTTTTATAGTGGGGGGTAGGGAGGGGTGTGCAGAGATTTGTGATGTTATATTTGATGGGGGGGATGTGATGATGGGGGGTCAAAACTCAGCAAAATTTGTTTAACATCATTTATGGATGGCCCCTAGAATAAACACATCTTACTAGCAGAATTTTGTTAACTTTATGATTGTTGATGCCTAAATAATCTTAACCCAATTTGTAAAGAACAGCAGTGGACACAGGGAATTTTTTATAGTGGGGGGTAGGGAGGGGTGTGCAGAGATTTGTGTTGTTATATTTGATGGGGGGGATGTGATGATGGGGGGTCAAAACTCAGCAAAATTTGTTTAACATCATTTATGGATGGCCCCTAGAATAAACACATCTTACTAGCAGAATTTTGTTAAATTTATGATTGTTGAAGCCTAAATAATCTTAACCCATATTTGAATGAGATTCAATGTAAAAAACTGCATAAAATGTTCCCGTGGGCTGGAAATCACTTTTGGCACAATTCAAGGTCACATATACAGTATGTTAAGCCTTAAACGTGGGGATGACTTGGTATAAAAAATTGATATTAAATTAAAGAACACTGTACACTATCAATGGAAGCCCAAATCAAAATCGTTAGATGAGCAAGAAATGAGAGAAGCAATCTGATTAGCTGGTATGAAGACCAGCCAGCCAATCTCAAAGCTTTTACTCACTAACTCAAGATTATAACACGAGTATAGACCTAGTAGAAATATAAAGGAAGAGCACTTGACTTAAGACCCACATTAAAAAATGTGTGAATTATTCATCTACTTAATCACTAATCTGTAGGTAGAAAGTTTATCATAATTGTCATGATTTTGAATTTTGCAAACATTTCAATGAACTCTACTAGTCCTAGATAACTGAATACAGTTCTCTAAATCCTGAGATTAATATCAGAGATAGATCCCAAGTGTTTTATATTTATAAAAATGTTTTGAAATTTTCACCAAAGATTATAGAGTTAGAGATGTGTGTAACACAGTAACTTAGCACCTGCTTACACACCATTCACTTCACAGTCACACATAAAAACACTGGCCTTTTTTATATACTAACTAAAAAATAAATAACTTGAAATTGAATCTCCTGATATTTATTTAATTCCTAAAATTTATTTAGCTATTTGTAACAAAGAACCACCCATAAAAAACATCACAGTATTCGGACTGATTTTTTACCCCATCCCAATCATCACAGATTTTACCTTCCCCCCCCCTCCCATTTGCCAGACACTTGACTCCGTTTATGGATGGCCCCATAATAAATATTCTTTATTTTAAATTTGATTAGGACAAATTTTAATTTCCCAAAAGTGATACCTCGCTCGTTTACGCTGAGATTGAGATCACATTTGGCATTTCTGCACATCTAGAAATGACAGGAAATAGGTTTGCATTTGACATGTTTTCTTTATTCTCTGCTTTTCTTAAATGATTAATATACCACTTATTGCTTTTTAGGCTCGACGCCCCAGCGATATTTCCTGGAAGGAAAGGATTTACATCGTTTTCATGCTTGTTTCCATTTTGGCTGCCTCTGGATTTACGATATATCGCCTGATCACTGTTTGGGATGATCCCACATCTAATTCTACTTCAAAATTCACTAATGCTGACATGAGGGATGCAGAAAGAAGTGCAAATACTGATTTCACATTTGGGCTGGTTTTATTATTAAATGCAGGTAAAACAATTAAAATGTAAAGAGATTTTTCACATTAAAAATGCACTCTGTGATAAAATATCATGTAGTCACTGTTGTCTTTGAACTTTCAAATAATCTAATAATAAGCCAATTCCAAAAGATTCAATAACACTTTTTTATGAATTATTCGTTAATAGATTTTATTTTAATTGAAAATTTTGAGGTCTGTGTCCTTTTGTTAAAATTTCTCCTAATTAGATAGCCTCTAAATCAAATGGAAATTATATCAATTTCTATTTATTTAGAGAGTACGTGCTAATTTCTTTTTATTTAAAAAATAAAAAGTGTAAAGGACCTCTCTTTAAATCCTAATATCATAAGTGCTGTCATTATTTATAATGTCTTGATTTAAGGCTTACATTGTTGAACTTTGTTCTTCTCCAGTATTTTGTATCTGGTTTGTGATTGAAGGTGTCCTGAGAGAACGGCCTTCTGAGCTCCTTATTCTCACAATAGCTACAGTGATAGTAATGGTCTATCTCATAGTCAATTATACAGCAGGTGTTCAAAATGATGTGAAGATGGTGAGTCTTATTTATACTTCTCCACCATTGACACGGCTTATTATATTGGTTTCTCCCACTCACTATAGAATGTGTATATTGTTGACTTCCATGGTAACTGATGTAACTTTCAGAAAAATAATTTCAGTTTGCATCTTGTGTAAATGAAAAATGCCATTAATTGTGCCTAATTAAACTATACATGGGTCATAAATTTGTAGACTGTAAAACAATAGCATAATAGCATTTATAAATATTTATTAAGTAAAATAGTAAAAATAATAAATGTTGGAATTTGCAACTGACATAACATGAAATAGAAGTAACATTTGAGTTAGCATCAATCATTTTTGTTGATTTTCTCTGAAATCTGTTTTAATCTGAATAAAATATTTGTTTAAGATATTAATCTACAGTTATTAGATTTCTAGGAAAAACTTTAAAAAACTACCTAGAAAGCACAATAAAACAAAATGCTGACAAAATAATGTAACTGACAAAACATGACTTTGTTAACTGATATTTTGCATCTAAATTCAAGCAATAAGAAGTGGAACAACAATTTGATTCTTTTACAGAATTACAAATATTTCACTGTAGCAGTTTAATCACTTACATAAACTAAAATAACAGCGTTTTCATTTTTTGACGGGGGGAGGGGTATTTCCATAGTTAACCCAGCACTTTCAGTCACAGGACAAAAACAAGACCATTGTTAAACTTAAACCTAAAACCTGAGATTAACATCAGCGATAGATCCCAAGTGTTTTATGTCAATGGAAAGGAAACTGAATGTCCTTTCTATAAAATAACTTTGATGTAAATGTGGATTATTTTTTAAAAAATTTGTTGACAGAAAAAAAAAGATATGAAAAAATTAATTCACAAATAACAAATTACTGTAAGTTTTTACATTAAAAAATTTTAAAAAAACTGACATATTTTTTACACAGGCGGTATATGCAATGAACAAAAAATCCTGAAATTTTGATCAAGTTTGATTTAAAAATTACAAGCTTTTTAGTAAAACATATAGCTGCAGAATAGTGCAGATTAAGTTTTTCAATAAATACCTTCCAATCATATTGTCATTTTCCTGAGATTATATAAACACTATACCTGAACTGTTATAGATCATTTGAAAGGGAATTGAATTTATTTTTTATGAATATTTTTAGTTGGAATTGTAATCAGAATTTTAAATTCAGTTATTAATGAATATTTTATTTTTAAAAGTAAAATATTGTGTAAATACCATTGTAAATCTGCAAACACCACCATTTTATAATTTATCACTCTTCAAAAATCACCCCTAGCATACATGTAAATAGCAATAAAATATTCAATGGTTTTCAATATTAGTTGAAATATTTTGTAAAAAAATAGCATACTTTTTAGTCAAACACACCACAGGATAAATAGAACCTAATCATATTCCCATTAATACAACCTAATCATATTCCCATTAATACGACCTAATCATATACCCATTAATATGACCTAATCATATTCCCATTAATACGACCTAATCATATTCCCATTAATGCGCCCTAATCATGTTCCCATTACCTTGAATAAAATTATAACCTTTTTGCAATGGTTTTAAAATAAAAGATCATGATGCGGGTCAATGTTAGGATTTTCTGTAGTTGAATGATAGACAGTTATAGATCTAAAGTTGTTCATTTAGACTACAGAGGCTGTAGTTGAATCATAGATAGTAATAGATCTAAAGATGCTTGTTCAGACTACAGCTACAATATGATCTTAGTCTCTCCTCCAGATCACATAAACTGGATGTTTTGTTTGTTCCGTAGCAGTGTACTTCCAATATCTCCACCTGACTTCCAATATCTCCACCTCACTTTGAATATAATTGTTGTGCCATTTATCCATAGTCATAGTTGGATAATCCCCAGAGTCGTTACAATAAGTTCTCCATTTTTTCAGGCCGTCTGGTTGACAACTGAGTATATTCAGTACTGACTAAAGTCACTTTTGATTCATCATCTTGATGAACTATTACTGACACATTTGAGTATTAGTCTTTTGGCCAGGCGTTGGGTGCTATCCCATGGTGATTTGAATGAATAAGAATTGTATAACCCTTCATGATTACACACTTGAAATTTTAAAACACTGTGATTTAGTGATTTCTTTAGTCGCCAAGTGTTTCTTGGCACACAGATAATACTATCCACTATGAAGTGTCAACTGTCATGAGGATAAGACAATCCGTTTTTTTGAGTTTGTGTAAGGTGCTGTAGATTCGGATTAATATTTTACTTTGTTGAATAAAATACGATCTGCTGTTGTGTCCACTTCTGGCCACTCCCTTTAGTTAACAGAGGCTTGTCTGCTGTTGTGTCCACTTCTCACCACTCTCTTTAGTTAACAGAGGCTTGTCTGCTGTTGTGTCCACTTCTGGCCACTCCCTTTAGTTAACAGAGGCTTGTCTGCTGTTGTGTCCACTTCTCACCACTCTCTTTAGTTAACAGAGGCTTGTCTGCTGTTGTGTCCACTTCTGGCCACTCCCTTTAGTTAACAGAGGCTTGTCTGCTGTTGTGTCCACTTCT